>JAMXBD010000587.1:600000-813076 GCA_024138025.1 Combretum micranthum
ACTTAGAAAATTAAGGCTCAACCATACATAGCCACTAAGGACTTCATTTCTTTAATAAAACTTCTATTTTGAGTTTGGAAAGTAAGAGTTTTCATGCCATTACTCCATTATTACGAATTTTTCAAAAGGACAAGCAACTCAAATTTTCCTACTTCATTTCTACAAATGTATCATGTATATATGTATTACCTACAAGCTATTGTTATGGAGGTTATGTGATGATCCATCTATATGTATAAATATAGTACCAAGAATTCTTTTTTTTGGAAAACTTTTACTTTTGCAAAACTTTGGATTTTACTAGACTTAAGAAAAATAGTTTTTCTTCTTATAAAATCATACTTGCTTTTATCAAAACTCAACCTTGATGACCTATATAACCATCACATTCATTATTTCAATAAAAACCTTCATTTTTGGGTTAGAAAATAGATGTTTATATAGGTGGTTTGCCTAAGTACGAATTTTACAAAATTTTAAAGAATGAAAACATTGTTTAACTTATTCTTGAAAAACCATTTGTTGTTCTAAGATTATATTTTGATAAACCTCCCTTATCTTTGTCAAAACTTGGTCTTTGTTACATGTACTCCCTAGGACTTCCATTTTCCTATTAAAATTATCATCTTGGCATTTGAAAATAGGTGTTTAAATGGTGGCTATTTTCAAATCCGAATTTTGAAATATTCATTTGAGTTTGTTTTCTTTGTAAAACCCATTTAGTCTTTCAAAAGTCATTTCCTAATCAAACCTACTCCTTAAGGCTTCCATTTCTTTAATAAAAATCTTGTTTTTGAGTTGCAAAATGGGTTTTCAAAATTGGTCTTGGTTGAGATCTGAATTTATAAAATTTATTTTTGGACATATCTTTTGATAAAATCTGTCTAAACTTATGAAAATCCATTCCTTACATATCTTACCTTAAGAGCCTTCCATATCTTGAATAAAAACTTTAATTTTAAGTTGGAAAATATGTTTTTAAACTATGCCTTGGCCTAAATCCGAAAATAGAGTTTTGTTATGAGAAATAATCTTTGAAAATCATTTTTGAACCATGTAAAATGAAGTCTTGATGATATATATACATTAAGCCTTCATTATCTCAAGTAAAAATTCCATTTTGACACTTGAAAAGTGGCTTTTAAAAACAGGTCTTGCCTAGATACGAATTTCACCATTTTTGTTTAAGTTCAAAACCAAGATCTACATTTTCTATGAACATAAATATAAAAGAAATCCATAGTAGTAAACTATAAACTCATAGATCTAAACTTTACTCATCAAAATCATTCATTCATGTTATCTATTCCCTAAGCCCTTCATTTTAAATGAAAAATACACATTTTGAAGTTGAAAAATAAATTTTCTAAATATGGTTCTTTTTTATCCGAATTTTCAAAAATGATTTTTGTTGAAAATAAAATAGATCTTGAGCTTTCTAAAACTTTCCTACAATCATCATGCTACTACAAGTTATTTATGAACATAAAACAAAAGTCTAATGCATTTATGAACTCAAAATAACTAGATCTAGTTTACTATACTAGTTATAAATGCATGAACACTATGATGGTTATGTGAATGATGAGTATATGCACAAATCATTAGCAAAACTGATATTTTAGAAATCCTTGTGAAAATACGAGTCTAACGGTATTAATGGTATATTTTTTATATCTCGAGCCTTGGGACACGCTTTTTAAAGCCGATACCCGAACAGGTTCGAAATATGTCAAAAATTTACCAATTTGATATTTTTAAGTGACCTTATATTACTACGAGCTATTCTACACATTTAAACTACACCTCGGCCTCTAGGGTTAAGAACGCGAGATTGCCGGACTTAAACTACTGTATTCTACTTAAGGTTTCCGGGTGATCCTCTATTTTAGATCTTTGCTAATTTGGAAACTAATATTTTGATGTCGAGCTAAAACTAAGGTTCTCCAAACACTACAAATACAAGTCAAGAAAAAGGAACGAACTAAGGAAGAGAGATGAAGATCAGGAAGTGCTGTCGGGAAAGAATGGAGTAAGTGGAAGAGAAGACCAGGTTGTGGGAAGAAAAAAGGCTGGGCCTAAAAGTAACGGGACGAACCTTAAATAAACTGAGTGGGATAAATTATTCATGTGCTGGGCCAATTTAGTTAGAACAGCTGTATAATTTTCATTCTGTTTCAAGTTGTTAGTATAGATTCTATATGTTGTTACACACGAGGAATTTACAGTTGTATAAACTAACTGAGCATCTTCCTTTTTCTATAAAAGGAAATGACTCATATACAAAAATTATCAATGAAAAAAATACAAAAACATTGCATCCTCAAATATTCTCTGTATTCGGAGAACTATTATACAATTGAGTAGACATTAAGTGGTATCAGAGCTGCTTCGGTTGGATGGTCAAAACTCGAGCAGGAGTAGCAATGGAAGAATCCTTGAAGGCAATGGAGGAAAAGCTGATGAAGACATCACTGAAATTCTCCAGCAGCAACAGGCGACCATGGAACGTTTTGGAGCAGCCCTATCGAATCTGCAACAAAAAATGCAAGAACCTGTCAATTCTGGACAAGGCAACAACACACTTGCGACTAGTTCGAAACAGAGAAGGGAAAAAACAGTAGCAAATGCTTCATTGATGACCGATGAAGCTCCTCATCAATTATCAACCAGAGCCACTCATCTAGTGTTTCCAATGTTCACAGGTATTGATCTTAAGTCTTGGTTAATTAAGGCAGAACACTTCTTTGAATTAGATGGTACACCTGTAAACTTAAGAGCAAAAGTAGCAGCCATGCATTTTGAGGACTTAGCTCTACATTGGTATCATGCTTTTGCACAAAATAGGATGCAACAGCATCCAATCACTTGGGAAGAACTAGTTATTGGGTTACAACAGAGGTTTAGTATGGACTTATTCGAGGATCCTATGGCTTCCTTGAAAGAATTGATCCAAAAAGGGTCTTTGGAGGAATATTGGACAGATTTTGAATACCTAACTACTCTGGTGCACTTAACTGAAAACTACAAAATAAGTTGTTTCTTAAGTGGCCTTAAACCCGAAATACAATACCTAGTCAGAATGTTTCAACCCCAAACCTTGCAGCATGCTTACACCTTAGCTAAACTCCAAGAGAATACGTTAGAGGCTACCCGATTCCCTTAGAGAAATTCCCGGACCACCTACTTTAACCACAGTACTATTACCACATGACAAACCTCATTACCCAAAACCCTCACTTATCCCAAACCCACACACAATAACCATAACTTCCAAAACACTTTCAAACCTAAACACCTAATTCCAAACACTCAATACCAACCAAACTCAATCAATGTTCAGATTACTCAATCACCCACCACATTGTCCCTAAACCAAAATAATACCTGTAAACCCAGAGGTTAACACCAGAGGAGTTAGAGGAGAAGAGGAGGAAAAGGCAGTGTTTCTGGTGTGACGAACCCTTCGGTCCAGGACACCGATGCAAGAGTAAAACCCTGAGGATGTTGCTGGTAGATGAAGATGAGGAGGATGTGTTGGAAGAAGAATTTAAGGAGGAACTAACCTTAGAGGATGAATTATCAAATTAACATTAAGCGCAATTAATCAAATCCAGGTGGTGGAAATGATGAGATTGTTGGCTTATTATAAGAAGAGGAAGTTGGGGGTGTTTGTTGATTCAGGAAGTTCCTTGAATTTTCTAGATGAGAGAGCTGCTAAAGGATTGGGTTGTATAGTTGAAAATACTAAAGCAGTGAAGGTTGCCTTAGCTGATGGAACTCCTATGCTTACCAAGGGATTCATACCACAGCTTACCTTGGTTATACAGGGCTACACATTCGAACTAGAGTTTCATGTATTACCTTTGGAAGGAGAAGATATTGTGCTAGGAATTCCTTGGTTGAGACAACTAGGAGATATCATATGGAACTTCTGTAATTTAACTATGGAATTCACTCACAGAGGGAAGCGTTGCAAATTGCAAGGAATGAAAGATCCCTTAAGGGTTATTGATGGTGATAATCTTAGTAAAATCCTTACTAACGAAAGATATCCAGTTGAATTACAGTGCTGGATGGTAGTGGCAAAACAGTGTGATACCCACCGAGCACCTTCTGAATCTATTCCACCATGTATCTTGGATCTATTGGAAGATTTTCATGAAGTGTTCGAACAACCCCAGTCATTACCACCAGTACGAGGACATGAACACAAGATTCACTTACTAGAAGGTGTTCAACTGGTTAACCTTAGACCATACAGACATTCCACCATCCAGAAAAATGTACTAGAAGAAATGGTCAAGGAGATGTTGTAGCAAGGAACAATAAGACCCAGCCATAGTCCTTATTCTTCACCAGTGGTTTTAGTGAAGAAAAAGGATAACTCGTGGAGGATGTGTGTGGACTACCGCGAGCTTAACAAGTTGACAGTAAAAGACAGGTACCCAATACCTTTAATTGATGATTTATTTGATGAATTGTTTGGGGCATGTTACTTCAGTAAACTGGATTTAAGGTCTGGGTATCATCAAATACTGATGGATCCCAAAGATGTTTATAAAACTGCTTTTAAAACACATGCTGGTCACTATGAATTTTTGGTTATGCCCTTTGGCTTAACCAATGCACCATCTACCTTCCAAGGATTAATGAATGATTTGTTTCGAGAATATCTAAGGAAGTTTGTGCTAGTATTCTTTGATGATATTTTGGTGTATAGTCGTGATCTAGATGAGCATGTTAAACATTTGAGAGTGGTTTTGGAGATTTTAAGAAAGGAAACATTATACTTGAAACGTAGCAAGTGTGTGTTTGGTGTTGCTTACATTGAATATTTAGGACATGTGATCTCTAAACATGGGGTCACTAATGATCCAAAAAAAAATAGAGGCTGTACAGAATTGGAGAAGACCCATGAACGTGAAGCAACTTAGAGGATTTTTGGGGCTGGCTGGGTACTACCGTAGATTTATCCAGGGGTATGGGTTAATGACTAAGCCCCCTACCCAATTGCTGAAGAAAAACAGTTTTGAATGGAATCATGAAGCTGAAAAATCTTTCGAAATGGTTAAAAAGGCTTTAACCAGAGCGCCAGTATTAAGGTTACCTAATTTTTCAAAACCATTCTTGATTGAGACAGATGCTTGTGATGACAGTATTGGAGCAGTTTTGATGCAGGACCAACACCCCATTGCCTACCTTAGCAAAGCACTAGGAGTAAAGCAAAGAGGGTGGTCTATTTATGACAAAGAAATGATGGCTGTAGTACAGTGGTAGAAAAGTGGAGGCATTACTTGATTGGAAGACACTTTATAATTAAAACAGACCATCAAAGTCTTAAATACTTATTGGATCAACAATTAATCACTAGAAGCCAACAAAAATGGTTAACCAAGCTGCTAGGTTTAGATTATGAGATCCAATATAAAAGTGGCTGTACTAATAAGGTTGTTGATGCTCTTTCTCGAGCTGGTAGTGCAGGGCTGGGTACCATGGTTTATACCTTGGATATGACCACTGAATTAATAGAGAATATCCAGGCCAGTGTGAACTCCCATGAATCTTATGCCTTAATAATTCAGCAACTTAAGGCAGGGAAACCAGCTGAGGGATTCTCTATGAAAGATGAGTTGCTAAGGAGGAAGGGAAAAATTGTTGTGGGACCTGAAATGGAGCTCAGGAAGAAGCTGATCTCACTATATCATGATGGAACGATTGGGGGACACTCAGGTGCTCATGTTACCTTCAAAAGAATACATGCCATTTACTATTGGAAGGGAATGGAAAGGGAGGTAAGACAGTATGTGAGGGAATGTGAGGTTTGTCAACGCCACAAATATGAAAATGTGGCACAACCAGGTCTACTTCAGCCATTACCCATTCCAGAAGGGTATTGGACTGATCTTTCGATGGATTTTATTGAAGGGTTCCAAGGTCACATGGGAAAGAAGTGATTATGGTAATAGTTGATCGACTCAGTAAGTATGCTCACTTTATCAGCTTAGCTCATCCTTTTACTGCTCCTCAGGTAGCTAAATTATATTTGGATAACGTGTTCAAATTACACGGGCTTCCTAATTCTATAGTGAGTGACAGGGATCCCATCTTCGTTAGTCGATTTTGGAATGAATTTTTTAAACTGCAAGGAGTAGAATTAAAACTATCTTCTGCATACCATCCGCAATCGGATGGCCAAACAGAAGTAGTAAACAGATGCTTGGAGACATACTTAAGATGTCTGACCAATGATGAACCACACAGATGGGTGGAGTTTTTAGCCCTCACTAAGTGGTGGTACAACACCAATTATCATTCGAGGACTAAATCTACTCCGATTGAGATAGTATATGGGTATGCAGCACCAATTCATTTACCCTACGTTCCAGGAGACTCAAGAAATGATATGGTTGATCAGCTATTAATAGAACGGGAGAAAACCCTAAGAACGCTACAGTTTCACTTACGAAGGGCACAAAACAGAATGAAGGTCATGGCTGAAAAAAAGAGATCCGAAAGAGTCTTTAAGATTGGAGATTGGGTATTAGTCAAACTCCAACCTTACAGACAACAGAGCATCAAACAACATGCAAATAAAAAACTCAGCCCTAAATACTACGGACCGTATAAAATAATTGATAAGATCGGTGAAGTAGCTTACCGATTGCAGCTGCCCGAAGGATCAACCATCCACCCTACCTTTCACGTATCCTAGTTGAAGACATTCGTTCCTGGTCAACACTCCACTACCACTGATCTTCCCACACTGTACGATTCCGAGTCCTGGGAGCCCGAATCCATTCTGGAGAGAAGGCTGGTGAAAATAGGACCTGCATTAGACACATTAGTGTTAGTCAAGTGGAAAAATAAACCCGACAATGAAGCTACATGGGAATTCTTCTCAGATCTGACCTTGCGATTCAAAGACAAATCCTTGTGGACAAGGATTCTTGGAGGGAGGGATGATGATGTCAAGCTAAAACTAGGGTTCTCCAAACACTACAAATACAAGTCAAGAAAAGGGAACAAACTAAGGAAGAGAGATGAAGAATAGGAAGTGCTGTCGAGAAAGAATGGACTAAGTGGAAGAGAAGACCAGGTTGTGGGAAGAAAAAAGGCTCGGCCTAAAAGTAACTGGCCGAACCTTAAATAAACTGAGTGGGCCAAATTATTCCTGTGCTGGGCCAATTTAATTAGAACAGTTGTATAATTTTCATTCTGTTACAAGTTGTTAGTATAGATTCTATATTTTGTTACACACGAGGAATTTACAGTTGTATAAACAAACTGAGCATCTTCCTTTTTCTATAAAAGGAAATGACTCATATACAAAAATTATCAATGAAAAAAATACAAAAACATTGCATCCTCAAATATTCTCTGTATTCGAAGAACTATTATACAATTGAGTAGACATTATATTTTATGTTTATAACATATTTAATTTGAGAAATTTATTTTGAATTTTATTTTTGTAAGTACTTAATATCTCTGAACGTTTTTGGAATTATTGAATTGGGTTTTATTTTCGAAGGTTAATCATTATTTACTTTTTAATAACTTGTTTTTGGGCTCTATATTACCCGATTTTATAAGTCAGAGTTACATATAGAATTTGTCATACGTAGTAGTTTTGAATTTGAAGACTGTTGAGTTTTTATTTTATTCTTAAGGATTCTTATTTTTCTCAAGATTAAGAAATTTTTGGATTCGTTCATGATTTAGGACTAGTCGAAGTTCGGTTTTAATTTGGAGTGATTTTTAGGATTTATTTTTGAAGTTCATTTTGGAATTATTTACTGAAATTTTCCGGGGCTTACAGCTCCTGGAAGAAACAAGTCAGGGTCAGAGTGTCAATCTGAAAGGTCTTTAGGAGTTTGTGTGAAACTATAACCTTAGTGAATAACTAAATATATTACACATCAAACAAGTTTATTAACAAATCATATGTAATGCAACAATTAAACATATGCATAGATATAAGCTTGAATGATTTATAATCCAAATAGGAAAAAAATTTACACCCTCTTTTTACGGATGAAGGACAATTACTTAATGACCCACCTGCCTACGAGAGACTAAGTACATAGGAAAATTAATGATTTCTGTTTTTAGGATTATCACTTTAATTTTAGGATATTTTAGTTGACTATTTCTTGTATCATACCTTAGAAACTCCCTAAGTATTAGTAATTTCAAAGCGATACTATGAGCGACGTCCTTTGTTGTCACTTATTTCTTGTGGGACTGACAGAATAAAGAAAACTTCGGAGAACTAACATTTTAGAAAAACCAAGCATTAATAGAGAATTGAAATACTAATATGTAGCAGGTTGTTATCCCTTTAGAATATGCGATAGTACAATTCATGTAATGCATGATAGTTTTTAATTATTAAGCCAATAATTTTTTGTTAGACTTATGGTGATCATATATTATACACATAATATATAACATGCTTTTCTCAAATCATCAAACAATCTGTATTATCACTTTTATTATATTGGTTTATCAACTAAACAAACAGTTCAAAACATATACTCAATAGCTTTCCACAACAACCATATCATTATCTTTGCATTACATATACCACTAGTTACAAATACAAACAATGTAATAGATCTGAATTACTCACTTGCTTATTTAGTCTAATCATAATAGTCAACTGGAAAGTCCTCAATAGTATCAAGATTACCTATATTCATCAATAAACATATATTATATAACTAAACTCCATGAGTGCCTAAGTGTGTTATATTGGTATTTGATTTAATTTTTATTACCTATATTGGTCTTTTAAGGTAATAATCTTATGATAACGGATTTTCATTATGTAATATTTATTTTCATTTTACTTGTCTTGATCTTACAATATTTTATTTTTATCGAACAGTTATAGAGTTTGTATTTAATAACTCAATACTTTATTATCAACATCATCATTATTTTTATATTGTTCGTTAGTTTGACTACTTTATGGTAACTAATATTTATTTTCTATCATTTAGTTTCATCGTGTTTCTCTTGATCTCATTTCATATTATTATCTGTTATTTATGGGAATCACATTATTCTTAATTATGACTTATTTACATTTTCCATTCATATATACTTGCTTATATAAAGTAATTATTCTACATTATTATAATATAACATTTTAGTTAATATAAAACAATTGTTTTCTATTTAAAGGTTATTAAAGTTTAACACTTAATAAATAATTAAACACACCAATCTTAAAGTACTTATATTTATTTATTATTTAAGTTTAATGTTCTATATTCTTCTTATATATATATGTATATAATACTGTTAGGGACGAAACAGTTTTCGTTTAGGCAAAATTTTGCACGTACGTCAGCATCCAACGCTACTGGCGTTGAACTTCAGGATGCTGACTTGAGGTTGCCGACCTATCCATGTACGCTGCCGACTTTGAGCATATACACCACCGGCGTACGGTTCGTGTAGACACTGTTCATCATCTTTCTTGTTTTTCTCTGGTTCGAGCTTTATTTTTATTACACTATATATGTATTATACATGTGTATAAACTAATTCTAAGTGTCTTTACATATTTCAAAAGTATTTTTCATGACATAACAACACATGCAACATCTCGTAATCTTCATATTATATGGTTTACTGGCTTCTACATATATCATAATACATAAATAGAGTTGTAAGGTTAAATATTACCTTATATGAGCTGATGGGATGGTGTTACACTCCTTCCCTTGATCTGACTGATCCTAAGATTATTAAAACATTAGTTAAGCCAATTTCTTATATATTTACTAGTTAAAAACGAATTTACTCCTTTAAACCTTATATCCTTAAGCTTGCTCTATGGAGTTGTTTGAAGCTTTTCTAGTTGAGTTGAGTTGGAGTATTTGTGTTTTCTTATGGTGCAAATGGAGAAGAACTTTGGTTGCTCAAGGTGTGTTTATGTTTTTTGTCTTTTGTTCATTAAGTTGGTGTTTTTATAAGCAAAAGAGCAGCAACATTCTTGGCAAAAAATGGGAAGAATACTCCATCGAAAGTTAAGTTGTCTTTGCATCATTCTCCTTGCATTTAATGAGCTGCTTAGTTGTGGGGTTTTGATTGGTTTAACAATGCTTTTCTTTAACTTTTGTTGATCAAATTGATTCCTTTGTTGTGTGATTTCGACTGGCAAATTTTGAGGAAGTTTCATCCGTATGTCTCCTTCCAAATTGCATCGAATTTGTATATATATTAATATAATATTATTTAATTAATTAATTTTCTTAGTTTTAGGATGGTTTATCAAGCTAAATGGGTATATTCAGGTAAGATATTTAGGAGTTCTATCTCCAAAAATTTATTTTATGCTTCCACAAATTTTCTAAATTATTTTTGAGTTTAAATTTGAGTTTAAAGTTTACGAGGTTAATTAAAAAGTTTTATCTTATGTGATTAGGTTTTTTTAAGCTCAATAGGCTAATTTTCATTTCAATCTCTATGAGCTTTAGAATTCTATAACTAGAATGATGGTGTGATCTAAATATTTATTTTGGAGTTTAGATTATTAGTTATAGATTTATTTTTGTTCTTATAATGTATTTATAACCCTAACGGTTCGTCATTAAATTATTGTTTTCTAACTATAAACTTTATTGTTTATTTACTTTCTAGTGTACTTGAAATCGTATCTTAATTATTTCTATATTTTGAAATTTCGATACTAATTGCGAAATCTTGTCTTTGTTATCTATTACTATCTATAAGACTTTATTTTAAAGCTTGGAGTTATATGTAGGTTCATTACTATTCGTAATTCTATTCTAGGGCTTTTGTTGACTCCTACATTGACCTTCGATTTTTTATATTTGTATTTCTATCTATTTTTACCAACATGAAAAATTTCGAGGTTTACACACATCTCCGGACATGATTATGTCTCTTCGCCATGTCTTCTACAATCATCCTTTAGTGTGATATAATCACAGGCGTAGTTGTGTCATGCATCATGTCCAGTTTTAATCTTGATAGGACCTGAGGCACGATCATGCTACCTCTTCTTAATTAGAATGAGACATCTTGGAGTCCTAGGTGCAAACGCGAGCATGATCATGTATCTCCTCGTGTCATGAACAAAAGACCTTAATTCTTTCTCAAATCTTTTCTAAAGGACAAGAAACTTGTTTAAATCCCTTCTTTTATCTTTAATTATGCTTTGGAGGCATGAAACAACAATAGTAGTATTTTAAGTGCTAATTGCACGGGATTAAGTGTAACCAAATTAGGCACTAATTAACAAATATAATTAAGGGTCTTTTTACTCTTGTCACTCATGCTCGTCGTTTCTTATGCTTTAATAATTTATGCAATAGCAGTTTGGTGTTAACCTAAGTTTTTTGTTCTCCTATTTGTAGGAAACAAGCTTAAAATCACCCGAGGTAGCAATCTCCTAGCCTAACACGCTGTCAAGAAGAAGACCGGACATGAGAAGAAGAGTTCAATGCCCCCAGGCTAAAGGAGAAGGGGTGGATGATATGCGAGGCAGTTGAGGAGCATCCCAAGATGTTTGTTGACAATCTAGCTTGAGGCTTGAAATTGACAGGGAATGTCAAGGATACATTCCCAAAGAAGGCCAAAAGAGACCTTATGTTGAGACCTTTCGATTTGATCCATTAACCAAGATGGTGGTTGATTTGGACCAGAATTGGGTCGAGTGAGAGAGTTTGTCCCATCCACCAACTCAATGTATCCACACTTTACCTCAAAAACCAGTCGAATAAGGGGCTGCAAATGTTGGATGCAGTACTACGAACATCCAAAAGGAATCTATCCCAATAGCCATCTCGATGACCTCGGACCCCTCGCAGCCTTCTTTTGAGACTCCTTCGATAGACGACCATTGAGGCCTTTGCTTTCAACCGAGGTGGAATGTCATCGAGTTCGACTCCGACTATGAACAACCATACATCTATCGGTAGGGGCGGTAAAAAAAAAACACTGACAGAACTAAAACTGTTGGTAAATCGAACCCAACTAAGTATTACTGAATTTTTCTCTTTTAAATTTGATTTAGAAAATTTATAATCTAATGGTTAATTTGAAGAGGTAATTGAAGCCATTCATAAAACCTAACCGTTTAAAATAACATAATAATTTTTAAATTGTAACTGTAAATTTTCTTATGATAATTGATTATGATATTTATTATTTGATAAATATTGGTTAATAATAACTTTTTTTTTTAAATTGTTTTTCAGGTTTGAGATAAATATCCTTTCATCAGCGACTTAATGTTGTTTTTTTCAGTAATCATTTTAACTCAGTGAAATATGGAATTTGTTTATTTAATTATGATTCATATTATGTATGGATTATTTATTTTGTTAGCAAATCACTTTTACTTGTGGAAAAATTTTATTGATAGATGATTTTTTATTTTGGTCAAATTTATTGTAAATGATTGATCGAATGGTTTTGTGAAAGATATAAATTATGGCTTATTATGTATTAGTTAATAAATATAATTTATTTGTAGATAACTGATTGATGACTAAATGATTTTAAAGAGGGCTATGATTATGGGTGTGATGGATTTATGAAGTACTTTGTTGTGATATATATATATAATATATATTTTGCCAATACTTTGTTGTGATTTGCACTTTTGAATTTTATGAGGTAATTTAAATATATGAATAAACATACAAATGTAAAAAATTAAAATATTGTTTTGAATTTTAATTTAATTTGTAATATAAACTTAACAAGACTATTATTTAATGGTTTGGTTTGGAATGAAAAGAAATCGTGTTGTAAATCATTATTTGATTTGGTTTTTAATCAATCAAACTGATACATGTCCATTTATATATTAAGAGCTGATGGAGGGTTGCATTTTGCCTCGAGATAGTGTGACTATTAACAAGGAGTGGGCTCAAGTAACATCTGCAAGCTACAATACAACATCTAGGTGTTTGATGAGTTATATTATGTACTTCTACTATTTTCAAGTGTTTCTCCTCCCTTTGTGGAGGAGGTACTACTTCCTCCATTGTCCTCCTCTTCGATTGAACAATTAGTTGCCATGCCCCGTCTAAATGTATAGCAAATATATAGCAAATGTATAACATTGTGTTTATCCAAAACAGTACTACTTTGTAATAAAACCTATACATTCATAAATTATTTATCAATAAATCTATGATATAAATTTTCTTAGGGAAATAAATATAATTTAAGGATAAATTACATTGGAAGTTCCAACATTTAGGGTAAGTTCATTTGAGGTCCCAACGTTTCAAATGGTTCAAAAGAGATCTTAACGTTTGAAGAATTTGGTCAATTGAAGTCTTCATTGACACATGCCAACAAGAGAAGAGTCATTTGAGTTTTAATTAAATCTATTTCTCCTATTGATACATGTTAATGGAAATCTCAATTGACCCACTTCTTCAAACGTTGGAAGAAGTCTTAATGTTCATAGATTATTTATCAATAAATCTATCATATAAATGTTCTTAGGGGAATAAATATAATTTAAGGGCAAATTACATTGGAAGTTCCAACATTTATGGTAAGTTCATTTCAGGTTCTAATGTTTTGAGTGGTTTAAAATAGGTCTTAACCTTTGAAGAAGTTGGTCAATTGAAGTCTTCATTGACACATGTCAACAAGAGAAGAGTCATTTGAGTTTTAATTAAATATATTCCTCCTGTTGATACACGTTAGTGTAAATCTCAGTTGATTCACTTCTTCAAACATTGGCACCTTTTTTCGAACTACTCAAGACTTTGGAACCTCAAATAAACTTATTCCCAAATATTGGGATCTTCCTATGTAATTTACTTTATAATTTAATATTTGATCTTATTTTGTCTTTAATAATAATTAAAATTCCTTTCAATTTCCATTTTACCACTATACAAATGGGAAAATTACATGCCAAGGCATAAACGTTTGATGTTAAGTTTATTTAAGGCATCGACATTTGCAAATGTTAAAAAAAGATATAAACGTTTAAGTAAGTGAGTCAAACAAGGCATGGTAACTTACGTGTCTATTTTCTCTGTCAAATGTCATGTGCAACGCACATGATCTTCGTCTTCCTCCAATCTCAGTAGTCTTCTCTATTAGATTCCAAAAATGTTCTTTTATCAATAAATTATCATGTGATTCCAATAGTTTTACTATCGTCAGCATTAATAAGTTTTGGTCCGTGGTTTCTCAGGAGGTGAAGGACAAAGTGTCCGAAACTAACGTCCTTTGATCGTTTTCATGTAGTCTGAGTACTTTAAGGTTTTTGGGAAAGGGGTTTTGCCTTAGGATCAACCGATTGCTATTAAGGCTAAGTTGATCACGAAGATTGTGGAGAAGAAAATAAAGTAGGCGGCTAGTTGTGTCACTCTTACTACTTAGGGTTTTTGGTAGGATTTGAAAGTTTACGTTTTGTTCTGGTTTAATTAGAGGAATTGAAGTCTTGGACCATGTTTGGATGATTTTTTATATGATTACATTTTTGTCGTGTTATATTATATTATGTACATAAAATCTCTAGCCAATTTCATCTGGTTTAATTTATGCGTCTTCATTGTTGTGTTGTGTGCTTAAATTTATCCATTGGTCAATGATTTTACGTTGTGATTTGGTGAGGATTTATACATTATTGATTCAAGTCATGATTTGTTCTATTATAAGTGGATTGAGATAAGTTATTTGTCCTGATAATATATTGATAAAAGAATACTTTTGGCATCAGAGAGAGACTGCTGAGATAGAGGAAGAAGAATATCACGTGCGTTACAGGTGACATTTGACGGAAAAATGGATACCGTCAAGTAGCATGCCTCGTTTAACTCGCTTACTCTTATGTTTATGCCTTTTTTTAATCTTTGTAAACTTTGATTCCTTAAATGAACTTAACTCCAAATGTTTATGCCTTACCATGTAATTTTCCCCTATCCAAACACATTGAAGGAATTAAATACTTCATTATTCCATCCCACCATATTCTTCCATTTTTCATTCCTTCCATATTCTTTTTTCTTGATTCCTTCCTTATGCCAAATACAATTCAAATGTTATTGGAATAACACATTATAAGATTGATAAAAGAGAAATAAATCAATGATTATTATAAATTTAGAAGGGAGAAACAAAATTGTTAGTGTAAATGTAGAAATTTCATATTTGAATATTGCAAAAGATGAGAATTGAAATAAAAAAGATAAATTGCCATTAATGCAATTAACAATTAGAGAGGGTGCCTTAGTGTTAGGTAACTAAATTAATTTAACCTTTAGAATGCAAAATAATAAATTATCATTTCTATATTTACACTTTTCGTTATTTATATTTTTGCAATTAGCATATTTTACAAAAAGATGATTATATTGGTTAGGGCCAAGGCACATACAGACTCTCCACTAGTTCACACATATTGGGCATGTAAGTATGCATATCTATGTCAATATGTATTTTATGTAAAAAAAAAAAAAAAAAAATATAGTCATTTACTCAAATATAAATGACTTAATTGATTTTGGTATAATATTGAGTCATTTCATAAATATAGGATTATATTTTCCCCCTTCATTCATCTATATACAAGAAGCCTCGATTGCTAATCTTTTGGTGACTCCATAACATGGATCTCCAAATGAATTGATGGAAACGTCAATGCTACAACTCTTTGATCCTATGCATGCCTGTGAAAAGTCAAAACAAAAGAAAAAAAGTGAGCAACATTATATGTGTAATGTATAATGACAAAATCTAATATAAGGGGGGCCCTTTTCTTTAATTTTTATTCATATATCACAGCATGTAAATAGGACTCTGAGAACACATAAGGATTACAGGATTAGTAAACTATGTTGGGCTTAGCATAGATGTGTTAATAAAAGAACTTTGTTGAGAACAAACCTTTTTAACAATGGAAACAGCTTTCTTGGTGTTGCATTTTCCAAGCCTAAAATTCCCACAAGTTCTTGTAGGAGTTCCAAAACTTGCAAAGTTGATGGATGATATAACTTGATTAGCATTTGGGCATGCTAATGCCAGGACAGGCCCCGATTTCTTTCCCTCGGTTGAATCTGTACTCCATGTGTCTACTGGCGATGGGTGATACTCATCAATGCTTGAGCATATGCGTGTAACTTGCCTTGTGGCAAAGGATATTTGCATAGGATCACCACCAACTTCCTCAAACAATACCAAAGTGTTGCCACTTGGTTTTAACCATGAGCGTGGGACATGGTACCTGTTAGTGCCATACAACTTAGTTAATGATACACTTGAAACATTTTTTCCTTCTGTTTCAATAACACTTTGAACACTAACATTTGCTGTGATGGCTTTCCACAATTCTTTAGACATTTGTTGGAATTATAAGGGCCTCTATAGTCACAAGAGTCTGTGCATCCAGAAGAAGGAGCAAGCTTTGTTGGCCAATAGCGTCCAATGCTTTGTCCATTTACCCATGCCTCGCCTTTCCCCATTCCCGTAAAGTCTATTGCGACAGGGTCATTCCCTTCTGGAGCATTGAACGTAGTCTAAAGCATCAACAAATTTCCACAATCACTTAATCGACTTACTAGCATTGGTTCATTAAAATGCCAAATTTGAAAGACTGCTTTTGGAAGAAAATGTAAACTTTACCTTGTACCATGTCAATGGCTGGTTCTTTGGCAATGTTGGTTTTGTAGTCCATGATGAGGAACTTCCAGTAGACAGACCTTCTGCTTCACCTTTAAGCCCAATCTACATCAACATGAGGAACATCAAGATAGTGTTATTATACTGGCATGAAACATAACACTAGCTAGTCTAACAATCTTTTGTTTTAGAGTGACAAGTGATGGCTTATACTTAATTGATTTTTCAAATTAACTTTCGTGAAATCAACATATGCTTATTAGTTAGTGAATGAGCAATAGAAAGAAGAGCCACCTGATATGTCCATTGCTTTGAAGATAGATCAGCCTCAGAACCGCTCGGTCTTTTAGCTTTACAGGCCCAGTGACCCCAGCACCCCATGTGTCATAAAAGGCTCCATAGTTCTGTAGAAAGAAATAATAAGAAATTCACACGTTGGATCTGAATCTTATTCTCTACATGTCAAATCTAGATAATTGGCTATGAAAATGAAAAAAGCGAACGACAATCCACTCAGAATTTCATGCTCATATAAACGTAATGAGGAAGGTCATACCGCAAGTCCTACGGTCAAACTTAAGAGATCGATGTGTTTGTGCCTGGTACTAGTGTACAGGTATATCCACTACTATCTTTTACTGTTCTTGGTGTCTGCTTCATTCCCTGTTAATAATTAAAGGTAAAATGGAATTTCAAGCAATCACAGTAAAAAGGGTCCTTAGAAAATCAAGCTGTGTTAATTTTCTTTAGCTTTGAACTTTGACAGACTCTAAGCTGATTAGAAACAATTTAAATTTAGAGAAGAAAGGTAGGAAAACTTACAAGTTCAGTATAAAAGCCATATAAACACAGATCACTTGACATCCCCCGTGTTGATAATGACATCTTTTCTTTTCTTTTTAAAAAAGGAATTATGTACATTACCTCGAAGTTTAACCAAGAATACTACACTCAAAGGAAATAAAATGTAACAGATCTAAATACAGTGATTAACTCATCTTACATTACCTACAAGTTTCTTGTTGACAAATGTATGAAGAGAATGACCAAGTGATTCCACATGAAGAACAGCCTGGGAAGTGGCACTACCAGAATAATCCATACTGCTAGCAACAAGGACCATATATATAGGTAAACTTGGAGTAGGTCTTGAAAAAAAATTAACTTTTCCTGATAAAAAGTTAAAGATATAGTGGTTTGTATTACCTTAACGAGTACCAAAGATAGTCACTAGCATCCGCAGTTGTGTTAATTTGCTCCAATAATCCAGGTTTGACGGAGCAGCTTCTAATGAAGCACCTACTGGTTCATTTATCCAACTCCACTCCGAACCCAAAGCACTGGAGGACTCAACATCTTTGGTTAAAGATTGGCGATTGAAGGTTGGAATCATGGCCATGGCATTGATCTAAAGTGGAAAGAATGTACACCCTTATATTACTCTTCTAATATAATGATTGTAGCAGGATTTTATCAATGCTTTTAGTTGGTTATTTGAAGAACGATCGATTCACATTCTAAAATAGATTTGGTTGGTATAGCTTGATGAAAATGTCTTAATAACATATTTCCCAAGTGAAACTTTTGGTTAAGGCTCAGTAGTGAATTTCACATTTTCTAATTAAAATGGTGCATGGATTACTAGGGAACAAGACAAACCTTTGCAGTGTTTAATGCCACATTCTTGCAATCAGGTAAGATGCTCACTGACCATGCAGGCAATCGATATGAATTGCCGTTGAAAGTCACATTGACATCAGAGTTGGTTCCCACATTGGCAAGAAAAGCAGCACATAATCCCGTATTAGTTTTATACATAGTTGCCTGTAGAGGAAAAATCAGTAACTTGATTGCAACATGGTAAATGTATTATAAAGTCAAATGTCTTAAATTATGTACTGCATTTCAAAACCTGAAAAGGGTGATGATTGCTACATAAAACAACAAAAGATTGTTCTATAAGATAAACATTAATCTAGTAAGAGAGGAGTAAGACCGAAATTCAAAAGTCCACATGGTACCAAGTTATAGAAAAGATCAAAGACATTAGTAATCCTAAAGAGCTAGAACACATAAATTTAAGTGGAAGAAAATGAAATGTAGGATTAATGTAAGGGAGCATCTTGTAGAACTTATAATTAATGAAGTTCCTGAGATATAAAATGAAAAGTTAGAAGTTTTTGAATAAAAGTACCTCTAAGTTTGAACCAAGAGAAGTGGTTACTGGATCTGCTGCTATTAATGCTTCCTCGCAAAGTTTAATTGCCTTATGCACGTCCTTCAGGTGCCCCCACTTCGGCTGTCTAACAAGTCCTACAATACATTTTCCAACATAATAATTCAATATATGATGACACTTACGTAATTCTAGTATAGTCCTTATTTGTTATTAGCTAGAATAGCCACTTTCCAATCAATATATCAAACCAAGGACGCTTTTTGGAATTAAAGAATCTTGAAGCATCATACTGTGATGACAAACTATGAGTTCTTCATGCAGCCAAAAGGCGAAAGCATACCATATTCATCGATTGGAGCATCATAGTCATAAGAGGTTGAAATGAAAGGTCCACCACTAGTATGGTCAAAATTTGTCCCTCCGTGGTACTATTAAACAAATGAAGGCAAGATTAGAAAGTGCTCTAGCTCCATGTGTTGATAAAGAAATAGTAATTATATCCAAAGATGAATTCTACTTGGGACATTAACCTCTTAAATTACCATGTAATAGTTTTGAAAAGTTCCACCTAACTGGAAAAATCGAGCAACAGCAAATGCGAGATCTGCTACAGGACGGTAGGGAGCTGCGCACCAAAAGAAAGGAACCTAATGTCCAATAAATTAAAATAAAATAAGAGACCAAAAGCATTGTCGATTGAAAGAACAACCATACATATATTAAGGGTGTGTTTATTTTGTAGAAAGAACTGTTTTTCTACAATCCATTCTAAGCAAAGATCTAGAATTGTTAAATATCATTTGCAAAGATCTAGAGTTGTTGTGGTTTATTAGCTACTTTTAGCAGCTTTTAGTAGCAACTAATGGATCAAAAATATCAATGGAAAATGGGGAAAATAATTAAGGGAAATCACATTACTATTCTCCATTATTGGCAAGGCTTACCTCACTTTTCATAAAAATGTATATACGTCTTGGTACACATGAATTGTTCGAAAGAAAATGAATTAGAGCGGGAGGAATGAAATGAGTATGGTATTTGTGAAAAATATTCTTAATTAAAATTGTGTAAAATGATAAAAAGATTATTATAGTAGTAATCATTAGTGGAGATGAAATGGAATCACGATTCCAACTTTTAAAGAGTGAAATCAAAGTTCTCCTTAAAGATGGAATTGTTGATTCTCGGGAATCGCAATTCGAGCTTTTAAAAATGCATCAAACATAAGAATAGGAATGAAACATGGAATCACAATTCATTTCAGATTCAATCTTGCATACCAAACGTGACATTATAAATTTCTTATGATTATCATGATAATATTTAACAATCACAAGATTTTAATCGTAATAAACATAAATAAGTACACCCTATAAAGTCAACTCAAAGCATTTCATCAATTAAAAAATTCCTCAAGTCCCAGGAATTGGTAAAATTACCATCCACTCCAATTCTCTGTCCAAAATTTGGGCTTGCTACCGGAATTAGGTTTGAATTGATCACAATAGAATCCATTACAAGTATTAATCTGCAAAATTAAACAGATCAAAGTGGGACATAAAATTTACACATGATTAGGATAAATTGCGTGATGGTGTTAGAAAAAAGAATAATTTGTACACACTCACAATAGGATCAGGTGCATCTGCTTGTTGGCACATGACCCAAGGAACCCCTGTAGTCAAAGAGGTAGCCATTGATGCTGCCCAATTGACATAAGGTTTAGCCCTGGCTCCATAGGAGGAAGCAACATTTCCATATTCATTTTCAATCTGAAAGAGATTATTATTAGTCACTGAAAAAAGTTAGATACTACTTTTTTTTTGTTTGGCCACAGTTAGATACTACTTTGAAAATTCCAATTATAAGAGATTTGACTTGTAATTATAAATTGTATGTAAATTTTTTTCTTCTTTTCTTTTATCTATTTGTATTGGATTTTATCTATTTTTATAATTAATTTCTAAAATTCAAGTTATCTTGCATTTAATTATTAAAAATTTGTAAAATTTTATATTAAGTACTTAAATTGTAATCATAAAATTCAAGTTGTTTTTTATTTTGCATTTAATTATTTAAACCTTGTAAGGTTCTATATTAAGTACTTAAATTTTATCAATTTTATAATTAATTACCTAATCTGATTACGTTTTAAAAAATTTTATGGTTAAGAAATTAATGTTTTTAAATTTTAATTAGCTTATTATAAAAATTAATAAGATTAAAATACCAAATTCAACGTCATTTATTCATGCTAATAGTGGTAAAATCTTTTTCCTATTTATTATCATTAAAATCTAAGTTGGTCAGTTTACTTGGATTTCGTTCTCATGATTCGTGCCCGTGGCCAGTGGCCCGAGTCTCATGAAATCAATAATATATTAGTGGGGATACTGTTGTTTTCAAACGAAAATCCACACCACGGGGTCGTTGGGTTGTTGTTTTTTATTTATATTTTTATTTGTATTGAAATGATATATGTAAATATTTGATATATATATTTTATTTATATTTAATCTTTTCATAAGAATTATGAATTATTTTTTATCTGTACTTATTTTTTGATAAATAATTTATCAAAAAAAAATCTGCTATCCAAACATGACATTTGACAAGGTAACAATGCAGTGCAGAACCAGTGGATTTGTGTCGTTTGGGACGAAATATTAGGAGTATTTGTGAAGATGTATTGTCAATTGTCATTGCCTAGTGGATTCATCCATCCCCTGTTTGGTCAAGAACAGAGTTTCCATGACTAAATATTAATTTAGAGGAATGTAAGACTTAATCTTTGCAAAATTTGATGATGAATATTAGTTGTATAGGATCACGTAATATGATAGCATTCATATAAATAATGAGGAATCGTTAATTTCCATAAGTTGAGTAAGTTATTTATTTATCAAATTATTATTGATATATTTAACTGGTAATTAAATAAAAAGTAATTTTTATGTGAAGACGGTGTATTGAGTATATTGCTACAAATGGACCTGTACTATGGAATAGGATGGAGTAAGACATGGATAAATCCTAATCTACTTATTTTTAGTATGATGTAATAAAAAAAGAAAAGTCAATTTGGGCAATTGTTGGGATGCTTTTTTTCTGTGATGTAGTCTATATATATTTGGTAGGTAACACATACCATATATATACATACACGCACATATGTTTATAGATAATTACTAAATATATCCTAATATGGAGAATAGAGTGAATAGTTTTTAAATTAATCACCATTTCTAATTTATAGATATGGTTGCAAATATAAAAAATATTGATAATTACTCGTCACATATCTACTTATGTGTATTATCTACTGAAGTCTCAAGGATGGTTTACAGGGATAGATATGCAAATTTTCTTGCCAAAAGAATGATACCTGGGATAGGATGATGGGTCCACCTTGAGATGCAAAGAGTTTCTCCTGCTTCATCATGTCAACAATCTTTGATGTAAACCGCTGCATTTCTTCCTGAAAACAGAGTATTTCTCCCCATGATTGATGCTAAATTTCGTAAAACTTCAACAATAAGACACACAAAAGCCTATGAAAGTGGACAAAACCTTGAAAGGTTCATTGTCGGTTCGAAACTCGATTCCCTTAATGAAATGCAACCACAGAGGAAACCCCCTGTGAAACATTCACCAAATTGACAACAAACACCAAGTATAAATTATACAAATCCCAGTTTATCAACGTCCATGTAACAAGCATTCATCGTGTCTGAAAAACCTTTACCCGTAGTTCCATTCAGCACAAACATAAGGACCGATTCGCAGAATTACATATAAACCCGCCTCGCCGACGGTCTTCACAAACTTAACCAAATCCTTCCTCCCCTCAAAATCAAACTGTAAAAAAGAAAAAAAAAGTATTCAAATTGCATCATCTAGTATATATACCAAGAAAGGAAAATATAACAATGAACTTTCTTCTTTATTACTTTTGACGAAGTTATACTTATTTATTGCATCTACAAATCCATAGTTAGCTAAAACTAAACAGTCACAGCTTCAATTCCCAATTAAGGAAATTATTATTCAGAAATTTGATAAATCCAATTGAATAACAGATTTAGACAAGGAAATAAATCTAAAATGACCTTGTTTCGAACTGGTTCATGAAGGTCCCAAAACACGTAAGTATCAATCATGTTGAGTCCCCCATCTTTTGCTTTCTGTATGAGGTCAGGCCACATCTGCAACGATAACCACAACATTAACACTCACTTTCACTTTCTCATTTCTTCATTTTCAATTCAATCATTCAATGGGCAGTCTGCCGACAGGACGTGCCATGGTACGGATGCTTAGAAAATTAAAATAAATAATTAACCAAAAAAAAAAAAAATTGAGTTCTTACTTAGCATCAAAAGATAAAAAATTGAAATGATGTCATCTCAACCTCCTCCAGCTTATCACTGGCGGTCTGGCCAGGGTTTCAAACTCAACCGTGCAATTAAACTATCTTAGTATGTATTTACCCTATGTTCTTTTGAAAAGAAAAATTAATTTAGTGATTTTATATGCTATACCAAAATTACCTTAACACCTCGAATAATGTACACAAATGTATGCATTATTGACATGTGTAATTTGAAATAAAAATCACTAGCAGATCTAGGATTTCATCTAAGGAGAGATGAATCATTGAAAAACAGAAAAAGAAAAAGAAAGAAATGGACAAAAAAATAATTCAGCTATACTAAAATTATAGATAGAAAGAAAGATCAGGAAAACTTACTTCAGGAGTGCTACGAGGATAATGTATGGAACCAGAAATCAAGAGCTTTCGTTTCCCATCAAACACAATGGCTCTGTGATCATACGTTAAAGTTGCACTAAACGACATAGTAACAAACACACCCAGTAAAAACAACAGTACCACCATGAAACCACCTTTTTCTCCCATGTCTTAAACTTTTTTTTTTTTTTTTTCCCCTTTCTTTTCCCAAGTCCTAAGTTTCTGTGTATAATCTAATGTATATGTAAACAGTTATATCGGTGCATTTAAATATACAATATGGTTGAAGTAATGTTTTTGTTTTGTTTTGCTTGGCAGTTTTGTATTGTTGAAAACTTAAACCCAAGTCTAGAAGGGAATAAAAGAAGAAGAAATAAGGGGTTTTAAGGAATCCTAACACCCACACGACAAGCCATCTCTGTTGGGTTTTGCTTACTAAGGCTTAATCTTAATAAAAGATATATTTATATAGTTCACATTTTTATATATATGTATATGCATGTGTGTGTAGTATATGTGTCAATGTGTCAATATCACTAACTTATCTTCATTCTCTTGTCTTCTTCTTCTGCTTAGTAAACTTCCTCCACTGGCTCCTTTGCTGGAATGTCTATCAACTTTCATTTCTATATTGACATTTTTTTTTCCTTTTCAATTCATGACCAAATTGACTACCATCATACAAATTTCTATGGAGAAGCCGTAACTCATTTTTTTTCTTTTTAAATCCCCCGTTCTATTGATATGCAGCTTTGAAATCTCACTCCTACCGGTTTTTCAATTTTTTGGTACCATTCCACCAACATTTTCAAATCAAATTGATATTGAACCGATACCGATATAATACTGATGAAAAACTGATAATTTTATTTATAAACCAACTGAACCGAACCAATACAAATATAATACTGAAAATTATAAATGCTGATCTGATATAGATGTGATACCGATAAAATCCCGATAATCTAAACACGAAGTATTCAACCGTCAATTTGAGCCAACCATCGTGTTGCGTTATTTATTTATTTTATTTTTAATTATGAGTTTGGTTTGGAGCTGCTGTTGAGTCATGACTCATGAATGATAAACAGCAAACAAGTATGTCATGATTGGTGTAATTATGGAGTAGGGTGGTGCAATGAAGAAGAGGAGGACCACTTAGAGATTTGGACCTTTTTAACCGAATAACGCAACAGAGTTAATTTTTTTTTTTTTTACTGGATAAATTTAACTTTTTTTTCCCCTGGATGAAAAAAGTTTTTATTATCTTTTTCTACGAAAATTTTAATTGGATAGATTTACGCTATGTTTGGTGAGTGAAACTCGAGGAAATGAAAAGAAATAAAAGTAAATGAAAAAAGGAATTATATGTCTGGTAAACTTAAATATATGAAAATGGATAAAAAAAAAATGAAGGAAATGATTGAAATTAACTTTATTTTGGAGCCCAATTTTGTTCTTTCTGATATTGGAAAGAAAATGTGAAAATGATGAAAGGAGAATGTAATTACAAAAGACTATCCTTTATTTCTAATCTATTATTCATAAAATATGAAATAGGGATAATTTTGTCTAATGATAAATCAATTTTCTTTTATTTATGATAAAGTGGAAATAAAAAATATTTTCTTTTTATTTTCTTCACATATTACCAATATGATATAAAGATTATATTTTAGGTGAAATACATATCTAGAGTTTTTTTGAAAAAAAAACACAAATACAAATTATACAAAAGAAAATTATCAAAATAGTGTTGTTATATTGCATCTTGGAGTGAAGATACAAATATTTATACTTGTATTGTATCTTCGAGTCAAGATATAGCGACGTAAGCAAAAAAAAAAAAAAAATGAGGAGCTTGTGTATTGCACAATGGTTACGTGATACAGGTCACGGCCTGAATCGCATGACCAACGAGTACGTGTATCGCTCATTGGTCATATGATATACATTTAAAATGTATTGCACAATCAACGTGCGATACATATGTAATTTTAAAAAACATTTGTATTGTACCTTAACACTATTCTTATATTTTTTTTACAATTTATTTTTGTAGAATTTTTTTTTTTGAAACTACATTATACATATAGTATCCTCTTATATTTCATTACATTTTCACTTTTTATTTTCTTTTTGACTCATTATCAAAAATGGCTAAGCGCAGCATGTTACTCTTATTGTATTGAAACGAAAAGGACAAACTTCCGTATTATTCTTCCCAAAATCCTCTTGGACAGAAACACCCGTTCTTTATCATTACGTTGATGGCATTTTTAAAAGGATGAAACAAGTATAAAAAGTTCTGGACAAATTGTGTAATTAACTATTTAGATTAAAAAATTAATTTATTATCTAAACTTTATTTATGTTTATAATTAATTACTTGAATTTTTTCAAATTTTATAATTAGCTACCCTTAACTTTACTTATTTTTAAAATTAAATACCTGATTAAGATAGTATGAATAAACTCAAAAAGTTTGTGGTATTTAATTATATAAATTTGCAAAGTTTAAGTACTACATGGCATTTATACCTCTTGATTGAGCATCTACTCCTATTGATATCTAAAACATTTTCTTACAATATTGTTTATTCAAGTTTGTTTTTGGTTTATATATTATAAGATAGATTCCGTTTTTCTATTTTTCACAACCAACTTTTACAAGGTAAGATTGAGGGTATAATATCTTCATCCCTGTAAATCGCTCTAAAATTGATACTTGAAAGTATACAGTATAAAGTTTTAAAGTTATCCTATACCTATCATATATTAATATATTTAATTTTATGCAAGCCTATTTGCCTATTACATATCCTACCTATCTAACGAAAAAAAAAAAAGAAAGAAAGAAAGAAAAAAAGAAAAAGACTATCCATTTTGTAAAATTTTAATCTAGAGAATTGGTAAAATTTTAATCTAGAGTCATAGGAAGAACGGGAGGCAAGATAATAGGCCATTGTGTGAGATATTGTTTTGTATATGTATATGATGACAAATCAAAGTTTATATTGGCAAAAAAAAGGGGGAAAAAAGTATGCATCAAGATATTTATTTCACAAAGTAAGATTTGCTAAGATATAATTTCAAATCTTGAACTTACTCTATTATAAAAAATAAAAATGTAAATAAGAGAAATACAAACACGTAGATGATTTCCTTTCTATTGACATTCTTGAAAAAAATTGAGGAATGTTATGAATTTAAGCTTAGTTAATATATATATGGGTTAATGACAAAAGTCATACCAATTATATTTCATACAAAAGTATCAATATAATTAACTATTATTAGAGAGATATATATTAATATCTTATTGGTCTAAGAAAATTAATGCAATAGAAAATATTACTAAGTAAAATCAAATATATAAAATATTTAAAAACAATGAAATTGAAGAAAAATGTAAGGTAAAATATTGGCACATGTCATTCTAAAATTATTAAATAATATTGACACTTTTGAATGAAGTACCAGTCACCTATTTGACAAAAAAATTAACACATTTTGTATTTACAAATGGCTAAAATACATGAAAGATTTTTGTAATTAAACCCATATTTATATAATATAAAGAAAGCTTTATATTTTCATATTTTTTGTTGTTAATTTTTGTGAGGACTTTTTTGAAATTGAGCTTTTAATCAATTTAATGTTATAGACCCATTTTTTATGTGGTTGGCATCACCTAAGATATAAGACCCAATCAGGAATGTTTTAAGAAGATCTAACTAGATAAGAAGGAACACTAGATTTGTTTTTTTCCTAGCCTTGTTTGGTTTTTTCACATATGAAAAGTAGATTTGGAAAATATCTTTCCGCACTTATTTGAGTTTTGTTGTACTCTAAAAGGCTTATGTGAATGAAAAATAGATTTTAAGTGCATTAATATTAAAGATGATTTTTTTCAATATCTTAAGAACCTCTAGGCTACATCAGCCCTACATCCAAAACTCATGATCATAAGAAAAAGATGAACAAGAGACAAATGCTTGCTATTAGATTTGATGCCTGTAGCATTTAAGCTTAACCGTTTATCTTGAGGCCATCATTACCCAATACCAACCTTTAAAATATATAAATGAGATACTTCTCTCTTCATTTGATTTATCTTGCATATTATTAAGTTTGAGAGTAAGCATTAATCCTCTTTATAAAAAAGTTTGATTTTACTAATCATATGACAATTATAAGATTTTAAGCTCATGAAATGTCCTTTTACTACTTTATCTGAAGCCAAAAGTCTTCTAACCTAGTAGATATTAGATGCATGTTGTTTGATTCAAAGAATTCTTGTGCTAATGACATGTGGAGGAACATTATTCAAGAGAAATGAGAAATGGACAAATTTGGCTTCTCATAGCCGGTCTATATTGTGGATTAAATTAAATATTATTACTCACTCTTTAATCATTTTTTAAATTTGCCAATGCATCGAATATTACGTTTAATTATAGATGCTTGCTCAACCTCCATCGTTGGATGATTTGGACAATGGATGAGATAAATCATAGAGCTGTTGAATCACTTCTAACCATCCATGAATAAGATGAAACCTCTCAATTTACTTGTTACCCCTTATAAGCTTCCCAAGTCCAAAATTTAAGAAGCCTAATATATAAAGAAACCTATGTGAACTTACGAAGAGCAAAGACCTCTTAATAGGTATTTCGTTCTTTTTATCGTTTTTTATCTATTTATTTTTAATTGAGAGGAAATATACGGTTCTAATAATTTTTTCAAATTTATCAAGTTACAACTCTTTAAAATGTTTATCAAATTAACACCGACCCTTTTGAGTCTTGAATCATGCTACTAATTGAAGAAGGAAGTCCATGTCATTAAATTGGATAAAAGTCCATGTTACCTAAATAACCCCTAATATTTTTTTTTTAAATAGATACATGTGATCCATTATTCTTTTCATATAGATACAATATTTAAAATCTAAAATACATGGTTATATAGGGTAACACGAAGTCCTTACCGACTAGGGTTGATTTTTCCAAAAAGACAGGTCCTTGTGGCAGATTGCTTGGCCTGACTCCTAGTCCGACATTAATGCTTTCATTTGTCATCCTTTGTCAAAGCAAAGTGATGTCGTGAAGGACAGACGGCGTGAATTTGGACGCAAAACCACTCATATCCTCTTTTTTTTTTTTTTTCCTTTTTCTTTTGCCGGCAAAGAATATTTTTTACTGTTGTCGATAAAAATAAGCAGAAGAAAACACGATTGACATTGGCCTCATTTTTTTTGTTATCACCGGTGATATCCAATAAAAAATGGTGAGGATCTGTACATCATAATTCATAAAAAATACTAATTTGAGATTATTCTATAGTTTTTTTGAGTATCATTAATTCCATGGTGATTGATTTATTGTTGTACCCAAACTAGGATAGCTATCACAGATTATTAAATAATTCTTATAAAATTAGCATTTGTTAGTATATTTTTCATTCATTTGTTTTTTTGGTTTCAATGAAGTTTATATAATTGTCATATCATCTTTTCGTACACTTCAATATTATGGTATAAATATATCCATTTTTACATAGATATAAAAGTCCACGAGACACAAGAATAAAAATGTATACAAAATTTATATATTCAACATTATAATACCTTAATTAGGATTATTAAAAATTTAACACTCAAGAGTTCTTTAATTTAGATATTATAAAAGATAAACTTACAACTCAACAAATTACTTAAGTAACATAGACCGAGCTCAACTCAAGGTAGTAACTAAAGTTGGTTAATTATCGGACTGAATTTAAGTATCTTATTTGTGTTAATTAAGCTCAATTTATATTTTTTCAGATTTATCTATAGAAGTATTGCTTGATTAATTTTATCTTTGTTGGTTGGGAAACAATATAAATGATCCCCGGTTTTTGTGCCAGTTAATGAAATATTTCAAGTAGGAAGTGAGTTTTGATTTTAGTAGTAGCAATAGTGGGTACAAATTATATCGAACTCAGATTGACACTGTCGCACTGAATGAGTGTCGGTGTGAAAAGGGAGCATTATTTGCTAGTGGATACGTTCACTAATCCATCACACCTACCAGGCTACCACTCAGTTTTGCCATTGCATATCCCTCCGTGGGTACTGGGTAGGTTTACAAAAGTTTTAAAATCTGATATCCCTAACACGCTGTTTTATGTGAACGATTTTATGGATATAGAGTGTTGTTTTAATTTTTTGAGTTTCTCGTAAAGGGCTTAATAAGTAAGTTTATTTTGAATATTCTTTTACTATTATGTCAAAATAAATAAGACCCATAAAAGCATAAAAAGAAGTGAATAAATTCATGTGAAGAACTTTACGAATCAAATAATAAGAGTTTCCAGGAAGAGAGTTTTTGAAGATGCTAATATGATTCTTTAACGATTTTATGAAGGAATTTATAGATGTAAATACTCTAATGCTGTGTTTGGCGATTTTTACTAAAATGGAAAAGGAAGATAAGCTATGGAAAGGAAAAAAGAAGAAAGAAAATCAAGAGAAGTGTATTTATTTTTTTATGTTTGGATACAGAAGTAAAAATGGAAGAAAATGGGTTGAAACAAGATGATGACATGACTAAAATATCTGAAAGTTAAAAGGTGATTTAAGTTTAAATAAGGGTATTTTTGTAAAATCCTTCCCTTTCTTTCCATTTCTTCTGGTTTCTCTCTAAATTTGGGAAGGAAAAACTAAGCTTTTTTTTCCACTGATTTTCGCCTCTTTCATCCATTTTCCAGCAACTCTTTTAAATTACTCAAACATTCAATTTCCTTACGTTTCCACAGTTTTACTGAGTCTTCAGCTGGTTTCTACGAACCAAACACAGCATAAGTACATACTATAAGGTAATGACTTGATGAATCTTTTCTTTTCTTTACTCTTTTTCTTGTTCTCTATATTACATGGGATATTTGTATTTTTAATTTTATATTTTCATTGAAATGATCATTGAATTGTAGTCATGTATGTTTTATGAGTGTTTTGAATAAAAGACCATATATGCGCTGCCTGCTTAGGTTAAGTCAAAATTAATATATCTTCTTTTTCAAATTTTGTCTAAATTGGTGGTTACTATTTCTTTTAAATCTTTTCCAATTCTATTGCGCTCATAATTTCCTAATTGCAAATTTTATTTTTGTAATAGTGTAGTTACTTTTGTAACAAAAAATTATTTTAAATTTGTAACCGATTGTTTTTTAATTTGTAACTAAAAAATTGAATTTGACTGGTTAACAATTTTCAAATAAAAATTTCCAAGTTTTTGCATACAACAAAGAACTGGGATTTCCAAATAGACAAAATACTTCTTTTTTGGGCAATTGAATTTTGGTTTGTTCCAAGCTTATGATATAAGTCAAGCATTATGGGTGGCTGTGTTAACCTTAAGAAGTAGATAGAATAAATGAAAAGGAGGAAAATTTATTGGATGTTACATATCATTATATACATACATATATATATAAATAGATAGAAGAGGGGAAAAAAGTATTTATTAGGTATCATATATTATATATATAGATACACACATGGCATGTAGATATAATTAAATTTTAAAATAGATAACATTGGGATAGATATATTTCAAAATAGTTATCATTCATAATTTAAAATGTTATATATATAAATTTTATTATTATTTATACACTATATGTAAAGCATATGATGTATGATATTTAATAATTTTTTGTATGATCGATGTCTATATATAAATATATCCATACTCCATAGTGACCTCAATTAAATGGATGGGAAATGTTTCATGCAATGTTCTGAGTAGGAGTACCTAGTCCAAAGTGGATAGAGTTGGACTGAAGGCTCCGTATCCTATAGGTTTAGACAACAGGGTCTGCTGTTCTTCATAAAATCTATAAATTTTTTTTTATTACACTGTAAATTAAAAGCATATTATGACATGCAATTTTACTGAAAACAATTAAATGTTCCATCTGGTTGTGGCAACAATACTGAAATAAATGTAAAATATACACTTAAAAGATTACCCATGGGTTAAGTAAAAACAAATTATATTACAGGGGATAAGGTTAAATTCATATAAAGATAAAATTTTCAATATTTCAAATAGAGATACCTTTTTTTTTTCCCCACTTGATTCAAAGGAAAGGTGATATTGAGTTGCTTATATAAGATATCATTACAACTCATATTGTTAGATTTTGATGATGTGAAATATTAAATACACAAATATTCATTTTTTGGTTTATAATTATCACGAGTAAGTTTCACTTATAGTACCTGAATTTTTTAGTTTCTAACGTAAATATACCTAAAAAAATTTTGTACCATAAAAATACTCTTTTTAAAAATTTTACTTAAAATACATCTTGATAGAATCTGTACATTTTCTGTTAAAACGCTAGTGTGGCAAACAAACCTAATTAATATATTATATTTTCATCCATATTAGCAATTTTTTTTATATTTATCTTGACCTCTCTCTCTCTCTCTTCTTCTTCTTCTAACCCTAAACCCCCCAAAAAAAAAAAAAAAAAATCTCTGACACCATCACATCTAAACAATATAATTCGAAATAGACCCGTTGATGTAGACAAAAAAAAGATCGAATCTTGATTGTCAAGGTAAGTTTCATTCATGATACACGAATTTTTTTGTTTGTAATAAAAATATACATAAAAAAAAAATTTGTAACACTTTTTAAAAGTTTCACTTAAAATATCTTTAAACAGATTTCATCTATTTTTTAATAAAAAAACTGATGTGGTAGGACGTTGGCAATTCGTTTTATTTTTCTATTTTTATTTTTTATTTCCTCTCTTTCTCACTCCTCTTGCTTCTCCTCCTCCTTTTTCTAGGCTATTTCATTATTATTTTTTAATTGTAAGTTATTTATATTCCCTTGCTTCCCTTCCTCTATTTCTTTTCTGCCTCCCCTTATGAGTAACATCACCCCCTATACACCCTGCCCCCCACATCTACAACCAAAAGTGACTAAAACCAAAATAGAAATAAATTTAAGGGGGAAAAAAATTTCCTTCTACATAACCCATAATTTTGTTTGAATTATTATTTTTTAAAAAATATTCAATCTTTATTGACAAAAGACCCTCTTTCCATTAAAATCTCGCATACCTAGACGAAAATTTGCTATTTTTTTCTTTTTTATGATCGTTAAAATTTCCTAAAATTCATTAATCCTTTTCCCAATCTTTATCACTTTTAGAACTAAGGCCTCAACCTTCAATCGGTCTTTCTTTTTTTATAGTTCCTAACAAGCCAAGTGTCAATCTTTGACAAATTCCTATCTTCCTCTTCATTTCCTCTTAAAATCAACAACGACACTTTTATTTACTCTCCTCAAAGTTTCAAAATTTGATCTCTTTTGGATGTTGATCTGTGTAAAGAAGGAAAAAAGAGAACGAGAAGGAAGAAGAAAGCAATATATAGAACACAAAGCAAAAGAAACTTGGCATTGGAATTTCAATCCCAAATTCCAATCTTGAGTCCAAGTATCCATGCAAGAAGAGCTAACTTAACGATTAAATTTCAAGAATTTTATGGTTTAACATATTGAACGAGGTTAGAGAAAAGGTGAGAGAGCAAGGCCATGTTAGGTAGGCATTGGAAAATTCAATCTTAGACTTGTGATGTAAGATTGAATGGTACACACCAAATCTAAGATTGAATTTGTACCCATACTAGCTTCCAATGCCTACCAAGCATGCCCTTGCTCTCTTACCTTCTCTCTAACTTCATTCAATATGTTAACATTCTACCGTAAAATCGTACAAGTCTTGAAATTTAACTGTTAAGTTAGCTTTTCTTGCATGGATACTTGGCCTCAAGATTGGAAATTGGGATTGAAATTCCAATCCCACAACTCTTTTGCTTTGTGTTCCATAAATTGCTTTCTTCTTCCTTCTTCCTTCTTCCTTCTTTATACAAATCAACATGAAAAGAGATCAAAGTTTGTAACTTTGAGGGGTGTTAAGAGAAGGGACGTTGTTGATTTTTAGAGGAAAGGAAGAGGAGGATGGGAATTTGTTAAAGATTGAAACTCAGTATATTGGGAACCATAAAAAAAAAAAAAAAAGTTTGGTTAAGGCTTTGCCTTAATTCTAAAGGTGCTATAGATTAGGAAATGGATTAATGAATTTTAGCAAATTTTAACAACAAAAAAGAGCAAATTTTTATTTGTGCATGCAAGATTTAATGGGAAGAGGGTTTTTGGCAATAAAGATTAAATTTTTGTTAAAAAATAATAACCGGAACAAAATCATGAGTTATGTACAAGGAAAGAGGTTTTATTTTTTTTTTTTCATAAATTTATTTTTATTTTGGTTTTAGTTATTTCACTTTTGGTTTTAGAGGAAAATGAGGAGAGAAAAAAAAAAAACAAAACCAGAATGGGAGGTGGAAAAGAAATAGAGAAAGGAAAGCTGGGGAATATAAATAAATAAATTACAATAAAAAAATAACAAAAGAGCCTAGAAGAAGAAGAAGAAGAAGAAGAAGAAAAGGAGAGATAAAGAGAGGAAAGTCAAAATAAAAATAGAAAAATAAAACAAATTACCAACATGGATGAAAAAAATAATATTATAATCAGGTTTGCTTGCCACGCCCGCCAGCTTTTTAATAGACAGAGTCCATTCAAAGGTATTTTAGGTAAAACTTTTAAAACATTCGAATATTTTCGTGTTACAAAATTTTTTTAGGTATATTTCTATTACAAACCAAAAAATTTAGATATAGTGAATGATTTATCTTAATTGTCAACATCTCTTTGGAACTACTTTATTAATATTTAGCCTCTTTATACTATTTTGAAGGTGTTCATTTATTATTTGAATCCTTAAAGTAATTCAATCTCTAATTTAATTTAACCTAATTGTTATCTTTAGTGTGTAAATTTTCCTAAAATAATTATTTAGTGACAATTTATCTATAGATTTATCCTATTATTCATTTGAAGATCATTAAAATTTTTATATTTAGATCTATTTTTAAATACCGTTATTACTTGCACACATTTTCTACTTTTGAGCAATTTGCTTCATGCGAAACTAACATTCCCATGATGCCGTTCATCAAATTGACATGCGTCAGATTGAACTACAAAAACGTTGTTGGTTTATATTTTATTGGTTGACGGTTCAACATAGATATTTTAAATAGTTTATCATTTGGTTTAAAGCTTTTTAAACTCAGATTTAAACTGAATTTATTTTAATTTAAATTCTTACATAATATTCCTCAATCTATATATTTATTTTTAGTTAAAAACTACAAATTTTTATCAATTAAAATAAAATGTTTTTAAAAGTGATCCAAATTGAACCGAGATTAAAATAAGGTATTACTCTTTTGAAACGATTCCAATTTATTAAGGTCTTAAATCAATTATTTATAATATAATTTGATTCCAACCATGAACAGCCCTGAAGTTGGAACAGTATAAAATATATACCTATACGCTATGAGCCAGCCCGAGACGACACGACATTATAGATAGCCATTACCCACAGGACAAATGTGGTTCTGTACCTAACAGCGATTCATCAGATCATGCTGGCACTCACCAAGGAAAAAAGGACAACCGCTAGTGCTATTCAGCTTACCACGGACTTCCTCCATCGTCCAGGTGAGTGCTTGTTAGGTTTTTTTTCTTCGTCCACTGTGTGCTTATTAGGTTACGCACCCATATTTGGTGAGATCACTTATTGACAAGAACGGCTTCATCCAGAACGACTCTTTGGATTAGGTAAAACACACAATATTTCTATTTATAATTAATGATTATTCTAGAAGAGATTTGAATGTAATTCATTTTATTAAAAAATTATAGTTCGTTTACTTAAGGAGAATAGCTATATTTTTCTTTCTTGTTTTATGTAAAACTTCATTACAGTATTTAACTGAATGGAGTGATAATTCATATAAATTACTATTACGTAAAATGATAAATAACAATTTATATACTTATAATCATGAATTGTCAAGTTTATTTTTAATTTTTATTATAAATACTTCTATCTTTAGGATATCATCCATATAAATATCATCACTTTTTAATAAAGAAAATGAAACATTATAGACATTTTACTTTTACTATAATAATTATTTATTTTATTTTATTTTTTATATCAAGTTAACATTATAATAATTATTATGATCTTATTATGTTTCTACTGGATTGTTTAATTCTCCTTATTCTATACAGTGAAATGAATCAGTGGTTAGTGCTTCTAGCTTGTATATTATAGTTTGTTTGTTTCATCATATTCTGATAATTTTAGTATCATATTTTTATCATTTTCAAACATATGTTTATCAAGAATCAGATACCGATGAAAAACTTATAGTTTTACTTATAAACAGACCAGGTATTATGAATCGATATGATATAGATAAGTTACAAATACATATCAAATATATATACGATACAAATAAAAATATAGTAATATAAATAGATGCATAGCCTATAAATATCAAAACTATTTTTGGATAATCAATGCCAAAATAATCCTTCATTCATTCACTTTTTTCAATACATTAAACTTTTTCGATTAGCTCAAGGTTACATAGTCTTGTTCATTAAAAGCTATATGAGTGAAACTTTGAAATTTAATTAGCATTTTCTTTTTTTCTCTTTTCAAAGAGGATTTAGTTAACATTTTAAAAAGAGTTTTTTTTTGCCGTTCAATTAAAAAAATGTTTAAACTTTTTTTTCTTTAAAAAGAGTTAAAACTCAATAAAACTCTATAAAAGTACGATTTATTGAAAGTTTAATGGTAAAATCTAAAAGAGGATATTTCTTTCGCAACTTAATTATACAGGTTAGTTTTTGTTTACCGATTAGAGAGTTTCTATGGTCTGTCGATGAGACCATCCAGTTAATGTAATCATTAAAATAAATATAGTAATTTGACTAGTTATTATTTTAGTGGTTTGTTCACGGTTGGCTATAATGTGAGCCGTTGGATAGTGACAGAACCAGTTCTGTTAAAATTAATAATGGGACCATAAAATTTTCCCGCCGATAAATCTATAGTATGTGATAAAGTTTGACCAGTAATGCTCTGTGTATTAGTTAAACTATTCAAAAGACGCCATTCTTATTTTACAATTTGAGTATATATATTTATAAAAAGTAAAAAACTTAACGAAGTAAAAATTAAAATGAGAAAAAAAAAATCCTTTTCATCCCTAAGAAATACTCTGAAACGTTTATTGGCATTTCCCTGTTTGAGATATAAATATTATCAAAAGAATAGTGGGAATAAATCGACGATAAACTAATTATATATTCGAAAGACTAAGCACAGGTATGATTTGAAGAGAAATTAAATTACCATGATATTGTTCTTATCGTAGATGGTGAACTACTATGTGGAAAGTTAGTCTAAGGAAGTGGTTCGGTCGGATATCAGCATCACATAATCCTCTACAAAAGTCATATATAATTGTCACACATTCACACACGTATACACTCAAGCCCAAACAAACACACACATATTCCAACATACATTAAACAATTCTTCCTTAAACATATTTATTTAATTTATTTTTCTGTTTGTTAGTGTAAACAGGGGAGTAACCACCGCCGAAGAATAAGAAACAAAATGAATAAAAAGTGCTGACGAGACTACAGGTATTATCTGGTTAGGTCTAAACTATAGCTAGATTTGTCTAGGTTCACCAATTTAACATGGTTCACCCAGCTTGAATTGCGGACTCTGCAGGTCCTATCCGCTGCCTATCTGATGCAACTCTGGACCCAGCTCATCTGGCCACGAGGTCTATCAGTTTAAGCTGGTTCGCCCATCGTTCTATCCAATTTTGGAAAAAATTTAAAATAAGCAAATTAAAATTAAAAAACTGACGTTAAAATATAAAAAATAAATATCATTTAATATTTTAACTATTTTTATATGAATGGATATAAGTTGTTATAGAATTTAATACAGGGGTCTAGTTTGTTTTAGATAGATATCTATCAAAAGAACAATTTCATTTTTTAAAAATGTGAGATTATTCTTTTTCTCTTGAGACATTCTTTAAAGTCTCTAGAATATATTCTAGTTCTACATTGTTAATATTATAACCAAAATGATATGAGATTGTTTATAAACAAAAATAGGCTTAAAATGACAATATTTTTATACCTAATTTTCCTTTTAAGTTTAAAAGTTTATTTCAAATTAAAATTTTATATTTTTTAATTTTGTTGAAAATTAAAATAAAAAAATTTATGATAAACTGGTTAGCATATGAACTTACCTTATAAACTAATGGGTCGTTGGTTCATGAATTGGCTTGCCCCTTTTATGGGCATGTGTGGTTCTTTATCTCACAAAGCAAGACTCACTAAGTTTGAGTTGGGCCCTAACTCAACGGACATTATGGAGATGTCAAGGTGGAAGCAAAGAAATAAAGTATAATATATGAAAAGTAACATGAGATAGGCTTTGATGGTATTAATACCTTATATGAATTGAAATGGCTGCATAGAAATATCAATAAAATTTGAATATGTGAATAGTTTTGTTTTTTTATTAAACGTTATGTACTATTGTAGTACTTTGTAAGGAAAAGTAAAAATACTGGTATTTGTGTACCATATAGTGGGATCATGGCATATTTAGGAATTGTTTGTCAATGTCATATAGGATAACAAAAGCCTATAAATAAAAAGAAAAAAGGAAATATATAGAGTTGTAAAATAATGTGAAAAAGTATGGAAAACATGAGGTTTTGGTTCGTGAATAGTAGATTTTGCAAAAAAAAAAAATGAAAATAGGGCGTTTTCGAAAGATAATACAATAGGGGGGCGGGGGAGGCACTATTGGAGACAGTGCCTTTGGCCTAATGAAGTAGGCACCATCTCTAACGACGCCTTTCTTTATCTCATGTTCATGCTAATTAATTATTAGGCTTATATATAATGTTAAAATCAGGAAAAAGAACAAAAAGATGCATTTGCGTGTTGTCCAACTCTGCTTGGAATATTCATCCCGTACTCGAGTAATTCAGAGACCAAAGAGTTCTTCCGGACGTCCAACGCAATTATGTAAAATCATTTTGACGTTTCTTCTCGTCTTTCTGGCATTTGAGTGAAGGTTACTTCAGGCTTCGGTAGCTAATTGGAAATATCTGTTTTATGACCCTTTCAGCATGAGTTAACAATTCGTTTCCAGTATGATTTGACTCCCCCTCTTCCAGTTCTGCTTGAATTTACTAGAGCTTCCTCCATGCAACAAGTAAGAAATACTTTGAGACCCATCTACAATCTACCTATCTAAGTGTGAGCATGCCTCAGCTGCTTGACATGCTATACCCCTATCTGTGTGGTTTTTCATTTTCCTATAGGTGTCCATTAGCACTTAATAATCTTAGGACATTGATGTATATTTCATGTCTTCCATCACGCTGAAGGCGCCATTAGAGACGACACCTACTTCATTTGGTTAAAGGCGCTGTCTTCGACATCGCCTCCCCCGTCCCCTACCGTATTATCTTTCGAAAACACCCCATTTTCGTTTTTTTTCCCACAAAATCCACTATTCACAAACTAAAACCGAAAACATGAAAATCAATAAAACATATTTTAGACAATAACCAAGTTAAATCTACTAAAAAATTACCATGAATTAAACAAAATAGTTATTTTTTAAAATGAAAAAAAAATAAACGTAAAAAGATATAGCTAGTAGTTTTAAACCATCAAATTAGATTTGTTGTTGTAGTATCACACCATCATAAGTTTTTTAAACACCTCATCACAACAAGTTCTCCATTGAATCACATTAATGGTATGGTATCATACCCCATACTTTTATTTGTGATGAAATCATAGAAAACTTCTACCATTATGTCGATAGGACTATTTAGTTATCTATCCAACCATTAAAATAAATAGAATAAGTGATATAATAAATATTCCAGTGGTGCGATCACGGTTGATTATAAATATGAGCTACTAAATTAAAAATCATGATGGAACCCTGAAATTTTTCTAGAATAATACTATCAATGGGAAGAAAAGGCTTCACACAAATTAATAAAAGAATAATTTCATTCAACATCAAGTTATCAAAATTTCCATAAACAATATACAAATTGATCAAATTTTAGAAATAAGAAACTAAATATGATTCGATAAAAGATAATAATAACCGAGGAGGAGCAATTTACAAATTATCACAAGAGAGTATGAACAAGGAGTGGTATACAAAGTTGTTATGATGGGAATCAACTTGAGGGTCTAAATACTAGATCTCGAGCTAGGGGATTGCAGAATCTAGCATTGCAAGTACATATATATTGCTTAGAACCAGATGAAGAGAAGTTTGTTTTAGCTTATGAAGTGCATGATGGTTGTAATTATATTCGATATAATTTGTTAATATTGATAGAGTCACATGAGGGAGAACAAGCTAGATTACATGACCGTGAGGCAATAGCTTACCAAGGCGATGATCAGTAGCTGGTCCGAGAGGATGATCAGCCACACTGGGACGGAGACACGACCTAGACTCCTACGGGAGGCACCAGTAGGGAATTTTTCGCAATGGGCGAAAGCCTGACGGAGCAATGCCGCGTAGAGGTAGAAGGCCCACCGGATGGACTGCGCCAGTTTGATAAAAAAAAGACCATGATTTCTCCTATGCTTGTGCTAGCACCATGACGTTTATAATAGAATAGAAAATGGTCTCTACCAATGTCATGTTTGAGACAACCCTAAGTCAGAATTGATCAATCAAAAGGTGATGTGCCCCATGCTACAACCACACCATTGCCTGCGCAGTGTTGTTGCATATTTTAGTTAATTAAGTTGTTTTTTAGTTATTTTCATTTGTTGTGATTATTTATTAACTATTTTACACTTTGATCTAAGTTATGGGTATGAAAAGGGGATTTCTTTATGTTAAACATTATCGAATCTTTAGTTTGAATAAAATTCCCTCTTTGAGAGTTCTTGCTCTTAAAAGAAAACCCTAACTTTTATCAATCAATTTTGATTGTGGCGAGTTTCTTACTCTTAATTGTAAGATTGTGACGAGTGCAAACACGAGTGAGTTATGGTGCATAATATCAATCACTTGCAGGTGTTATATCCTATCTTTGCTTTCTTAATGCATCAAAGTAAGTAAACTTTTTGTTCTTTCTTTTCAAGAAACCCTCGTTTCTTATCTTTAGATTTAGGGACTTGAATTTATTAATTAAAATTGATCCTTAAAATATCCAAGCGATTTTCCTCCTAGGTATATCATATTTATTGGTATCCGAGCCATAGGTTTGACTAGGGTTTGCTATCAAATCTAAGGTTTATCAATGCTAAGGGTTGTTGGTTTAACTAATGGTCACATCGTAGAGTTGATGAGATATGCAGCTTTGTGGTGGAAAAAATCTGTTATATGCTCATTGGAGGGATGGGGACAAGGAAATTAGAACATGGAATGAGATGAAACAAGTGTTAAGGAAGTGGTTTGTTCCCAAATATTATAAGAAGGAAGTTCTTATGCACCTGCAAGTGTTAAGGCAAGGCATCAAAAGTCTTGATGAGTATGTATAGGAGTTTTAGTCCTTGAAGATAAGAAGTGGAGCCATCAAACCTTCTGAGCAGACTATTGTGAGATTTGTTACTGGTTTAAAGTATGAAATTGCTAGTATTGTTAAGTTGCAGTGCTACGACACGCTTGAGGATGCTATCTAGTTAGCCTTCAAAGTGGAGAGGTAGTGGCAGAACAACCCATATAAGTCTTTTGCAAGTAAGTATCCTAATACTCAAAAAATCTTATTCTTTAGATACTAGAAAGAATGACAAAAAGGCTTCTAGTAAGTCCAATGATAGAGGAGATGAGTCCATTGTTAGTAAGCATAAAACTGCTATTAACCTAGATGACGATAGGAAATGAGGCAATGTAGGTGATTCAAGTGGGAAAAGCTGCCAAGTTTAATGTTTTAAGTGCTAATGGTTTTAGCACATTGCTTCTCAGTACCTTAATAGCAAGGTAATGATAAATGTTGGAGGAGAGACTGTCAGTGAAAATGAAGATGAGGGGTTTGATGAGCCTAATGAATTGTCAGCAACCCATGATGAGTATTATGTGGATGTAGTTGGTAAAGTTTATGAGTTGTAGGACACATATTACAATGAGTGTCAATGTGTTGAGGCGATTTTTAAGTGTATCACCAACCACTAAAATAAAATAGAGAGAAAATTTGTTTCATATTGCTTGCAGTATTAAAGGGAATTTAAGTGCTCTCATTATTGATGATGGGAGTTGCGCTAACGTAGTTGCTGCAAGTCTTGTAAATAAACTGAAGTTGACTACCAACTCATATCCTAAGCCATATAAACTACATTGGTTGAGTGAGTAGGGTAGATTGCATGTGACCTAACAAGTGAAGGTTCCTTTTAGTATTGAGGAGAAGTACAAGGATGAAATAATATGTGATGTGCTACCCATGTGTGCTTCCCATCAGTTATTAGGAAGATCATGGATATTTGATTGCAAGGTGCTCCATGATGGGTATAAAAACACCTATGCCTTCCAAAAGGATGGTAAATGGATAGTCTTAGATCTGATGTCTCAAGCAGAAGTGAAAGAGGCTTAAACATAGATGAGTAAGGTTATGAAGAAGAAATCACCTTTCATATTTAAGGTGACGTAGTGTAAGCCATATAGGCTGGAGAAGCAATTTATATGTTATAGGTCAGGTGGCTGTTAGAGATGCAAGAGCATGTTTCCCTTCCTCCAGAGGTAGCTATCAATAGAAGAGTATGCTAATGTGTTTCCTAAGGAATTACTTAAGGGATTACCACCTGTAATAGGAACTGAGCACACTATAGACCTACAACCTGGAGCTGTTTTACCCAATCGCCTCGCATATCACATGAATCCTAAAGAGACAAAGGAATTGAAGAGGCAGGTTGATGACTTGGTATAATAGGATATGTTAGAGAGAGTATTAGTGCATGCATAGTGCCTATTCTATGTCTAGATGATATGTTAGATGAGTTGAATGGGGCTCGGGTATTTTCAAAGGTAGATCTCAAGAGCGGTTATCATCAGATACATATGAGAATAGATGATATAGCTAGGAACATAATCACTACTGTATCTATGAGATGGTATAAAATTAACCCGAAGAAAGGCCAAAACTTAATAAAAGTTTTAGGTTTTCTTGAAAATTAAGATAGGTTTACTCACAAATAATTGATATGAGTCACAACTATTCACTCATGTTTGTAACTTGCTACGATCAAGATGATTGATAACAGTTAAGGTTTTCAAGAGAATGCTCTAAAGAAGGAATAAAATTTCAATTAACTAATAATCAACTTGTAATGTTTACAAATAAACTTCTTTATATACTCAAAGCCTAAATAAGGGTAAAATAGTAATTAACAGCAAATCTTAATCAAGTCTATCTTAAAGATATCTAATAAGATAAAATAAAAATATAAAATAAATCAACTTATTGATGTTGAAATAGTCCTCGTCACAGCTGAGATGTGGGTAGTGATCCTCTCTAATCTTCAGCCTTCATGTAGATCATGAGCATGAGGGTGGTCGTGATGTGTATGATCATAAGCGTCATTATGGGTGTCTTCAAGACTATGATCCCTACTGATCTTCATCATAGTGTCACGGGTGCGATTATGTTACGTCCTTCATCATAGGTGTGATGTCAAGTGTGATCTCCTCTGATTTCTCCAAGTGAAGTCACATGCATGATTGACAAGTTTTCTATACTTCATATTTATCATCATTCCTTGCACAAATTGATACATAATCACCTATGTAATGAATTTCATAGCTACAAAGGAAGTCAAGCTCATCTTCTTAAGGTTGATTCATTGGAATCCTTTGAACCAAATCTTGTAATCCTTTATCCCTGGCTCTCGTAATAAAACCCTTGACTCGATTCCCATAAGTAGGGGATGAATAGAAGACTGCCTTTAAGACTAGGCATGGGTTATATGAATGGTTAGTGATGCCATTTGGCTTGGCTAACATGCCTAAGACATTTATGAGACTTATGAACCATGTGTTGAGAGTAGTTATATGGCAATTTAAAGAAGTGTTCATGTAAGCCCCGGAAAATTTTAGTAAATAATTTCAAGATGAACTTCGAAAATAAGCCCTAAAAATCACTCCAAATTAAAATCGAATTTCGACAATTCCTAAATCGCGAACGAATTCAGAAACTTCTTAATCTTGAGAAAATAAAAATCTTTAAACAATAAAATAAAAACTCAGTGGTCTTCAAATTCAAAACCACGACGTACGAAAAATTTCATAATTAACTCCAACTTATAAAAACGGTAATATAAAGCTGAAAAACAAATTATTAAAAAGCAAATAACGATTGACTTTCGAAAATATAACTCAATTCAAGAATTCCGAAAACATTAAGAGATATTAAATAATTAAAAAAATAAAATTTAAAATAAATTTCTCAAATTAAATATGTTATATAAACATAAATATTAGTTTCCAAATTGGCAAAGGTCTAAATCGGACAATCACCCGGAAACCCTAACCGGAATACAATAGTGTAAGTACGGCAATCTAACGCCCCTAACCCTAGAGGCCGAGATGTAGTTTAAATATATAGAATAACTCATAGTAATATAAGTTTGTTTATAATTATCAGATTGATAAATTTTTTACCTACTTCGAATCTGTTCGGATACAGACTTTGAAAAGCGTGTCCTGGGGCTCGAGATATAAAAAATATACCAATAGTACTGTTATAATCTTAATTTCATAAGATTTCCAAATATATCAGTTATATAATTTTTCAGGTTATAAAAGTTACAGTTATAACCTTTTTATCATATTTCCATTATTAGCGGTAATTGATTAGTCTTTTGCACTATTCATTGTTATTTCATTTCAAAATTTTGTTATTCTTATATTTTTAGATAAATATTTTATATATATTATAGAAAATTTTGTTTTTCTAAAAATTAGTTAGTTCGGGCTTTTACGGGATCAGATTCTGTTTAAGACCCGATACTAAAAATAAAATAAATTAATTTAATAATTAAAAAATATTTTTAAAATATTTTTATTTCATAAAATAATTTTTTTAGAATTTTTCGGGTTATAAAAATATTATTTATAGCTCATATTCGCGTATTTTGATCGTACCGGTAACATATTTGTTAAATTACTAAAATAATTCAAATAATTATTTAATTTTAATTATGAAAAATCTGCTAGAAATATTTGGAATAAATTTTCTAATTTTATTTTATTAAAAAAGTACATTTACAACCCATACCTTCAAGTACACCTTACACATATCACTTCCTTTTCACTTCAATCTTTCTACACATTATCCCACAATTGATGGCAGATTTTTGACCCTCTTTATGGCTGCTATTGTCCTTTATTTACTCATATTTTGACTAAATTAATTATTTTCTACTCCTTCTTAAGAAAGTTACATTACACATTTATTACACAATTCAAATTCAAGTCAAATTTCAACAATTTCCCCTCTCTTTCCTCCCCCATTTTCACATGCAGCTCCCCTCATTGTGGCTACCCTTGTTTTATTTTTTTTCACTCATTTATTCAATTAAAACACTCATTTTCTCTCAATCCTTCATTTATTCACTTTCCCTCTTTCATTCTTTAACCTTTTCTCTCTCTATTTCCTCTCTTTTCTTCTTCTTCTTGTTCTTGTTTCTTCAAGAACCAAGCTGCCCCCACATCTTCTATTAGCTTCCATCCATATTTCTTGAAGATTTCTAAGCAAATCTTCATCTCAAGGCCTCCATAGGTGATATAGGTAAAGTTAATGAAGGTTTCATGCATCAAATGACCTTTCATAAGCTTAAAAGCTTAGGATGATGATGCCAAAAATGAAACACTCTTTTTCTCTACTTTTATTATCTTGTACTTCAATTATTTTCTTATTTAAAGTTGATATGTTTTGTAGATCTAAGTTTTTGTAGCTTTGATTTGTTTATGCCATAGATCTTGTTATTTAAGTTGTTATATTTGTTATTTCACATTATTTATGCATAGATCTATCATCCACATATTCATCTTAGTGATTCATCCATTTAAAACTAGTTTAAAAGACTAGATCTAGTGTTTTGAGTTCATAAATGCATTAGACCTTTGTTTATGTTCATGAACAACTTGCTATAACATAATGATGGTAGGAAAGTTGTAGGAAACTCAAGATCTATTTTATTTTCAAGCAAAATGATTTTAGAAAATTCGGATGAAAATGGGACCATATTTAGAAAAGTGATTTTTCAACTTCAAAATGTATATTTTTCATTTAAAATGAAGGGCTTAGGGTATAGATACCATAAATAAAAGATTTTGATAAGTAAAGTTTATCCATGATGTTTATAGCTTTTACCATGCATTTGTTTTATGTTTATATTCATATTAAGTATAGATCATAGTTATGAACTCAAACAAAATTGTGAAATTCGTATTTTGGCAAGACCCCCATTTAAAAATCACTTTCCAAGTGTCAAAATGTAATTTTTACTTAAGAAAATGAAGGTTTAATATATGTATATCATCAAGACTTCTTTTTACAAGAATCAAAAGTGATTTCCAAAAGTTATTTTCAAAATAAAAATTCTATTTTCGGATTTTGGCCAAGGCTTATTTTAAAAACATGTTTTCCAACCAAAAAATGGAGTTTTTATTTAAGAAATGAAAGGCTCATAAGATATGATATGCAAGGAATGGATTTTCATAAGCTTAGATAGATTTTATCAAAAGATGTGACCAAAAATAAATTTTCTAAATTCGGATCCCAACCACGACCAACTTTTAAAACCCATTTATCAACTCCACAACTCATGTTTTATGTGAAAAATGAAGTAAATAGGTAATAGGTATCATTAAGTAATGATTTTTACAAGTTAAAATGAGTTTAGGCTTGAGTAATGTGTAAAACAAGTAATGAATTAAAATGGAAAAATTTGAGTTAGTGATCAAATTGTCAAATTCGTAATTTAAGATGATGCATATGTAATCACTTAGTATTTGAGCTCAAATTGCAAGTTTTATGTGTTAAATGAAGTCATTAGACAATAGATGTAGTAAAGTCTTAAATTTTAATGCATTAAACAAGTTTCTCCCAAGTGAATTATTCAAAAAGTAGATTTTCTAATATTCGGATTTTTGAGGAAATCATATTGGAAAACATATTTGCAAAGTGTAAAATGAAAATTTTTGTGTAAGAGTTAAGTCCTTAGTGGTTATGTATGATTGAGCCCTAATTTTCTAAATATCAAATGATTTTTACTCAAAGGAATCACTCAAAAACCAATTATTACCAAATTCGGATTTTGGAATCAACCCCACTTGAAAACATGTTTACCAAGTGTAAAATGGAAATTTTTATGAAGAAATGAAGGTCATAAGTAGTATATATAATGAAGACTCAATTTTGACAAAAATAATTATATTTTCTTAAGTAATAAATCCAAAACAAATGGAAATGATCAAAGTTAGAAAACTAGATTTTCAAAAAGTAGTTATAGTTGAAGTCTTGCAAAATAAGGAGTTCCAAATTTTCTTTTATAAAAAATCATCAAGATCATGCATACATAAAACTCATTTCATGCCATTCATGTTAGGAAATCACTCATATTGCATGTATAGCTAATTTATATAGTAGGAACATTACAAACATTTACGAAGCTATTTTTCGGAAATTGAAATTGTTGCTGTCCTAATCTGATCCGAACTTTTCGAAGCTTCAAAGTTTTCAAAACTTGAAAATAATAATAGAATTAGATAGATCTTTCGAAGTAGATAGAAATCGATATATAATTTATGAAATTCCGAGTTAAAATGACCAAGTTATGGCCGTTTTAAGTTGGAATTCTTGCTTAGGATGACAATTACGAATTTGATAATTCGTATAAGATCGTTTAGATTAGTTTGAGTTGAAATACTTATTAGAGTATTTCTTCCTTTTTAGGAGATCCCGAAATCTACGATTCCCTGCCACCGAATTATTATTACTAGAAGACCGGTGATCCAATGGCCGAGTGAGTATTCTCCTTGTTTTGTTACCTTGATTGTGCTTGTAGTTAGTTGCATTAGATTATAGGAACAAGATAAAAATCGATATGAATGGGGATGGGATGTATGATGAGGCTGTGATGAATGTATGCCAAAGAATACTAAAGCATATCGAAACCACGATTTGATTGGATAACTGCACTGTTCATATTATTTCTGTTATGTGTATGATATTGGCTGGTCACTCTAAAGAATGTATAAATATTTTGACCTAAGCAAAAATTAAATTGATCATGCATCGCATTGGACATATTGCATTTGGTAGCGTGCTACTCCTACGCAGGTCGATCGGTATGGTCCGAGGACTCGTTTGGATAATGAGACCCGGGATCAGAGCTCATTCATAGGAAACTAAGGCGCATCGGGGATGCATTCCATGTGTGAGCCTAGCCGAGGCGAGTGCTATGAGCCGAGGGCTTGGGGACTAGCAGTCGTGTAGACTTCAATACCATCCCTAACCCAAGATACGGAGGGCGTAAATCCGTTCTGTGTGTGGGTTCCGGATACCCATGCATAATTGCTTGCTCACGTGTTTGTTCATGCATAGCATATGATTATAACTTGCTTGTTATGGTAGAATTAAGGGAATTCTCACTAAGCTAGTGTAGCTTATACCCCTATAGTTGTTTAAATGAACAGGTTATCTCAAGAATGCAAAGTGGGGACTGAATTGTTGGAGCCGGAATGACTCCGGGATTTGGCAAAGAAATGAATGTTTGAATTATCAGCTAGTTTTATGATTTGTCTTGTAATAGTTTGTGTAGGGAAGTCTGTGGATGAATGTAATCGAAGTTGAATGATTTGTATTTTGAAGTATAGTGATTTGTATATGAAGTATAGTAAATTTGTATTTCCTTTACATTGTTACTCAATTGTATCAACATAAAATGTATCATTTCGATGTGTCTCCTTTATGTGTTAGACACCTTGTACATAGTATGGAAGCCTTCGCGTGACTGAGGTGGTCATTCATAGTCTTTGATATTGTGTACGGCGGACTGCCACGTTTAGGGTACCATTCGGGGCGTGACAGTTCATTCTATTAGTTGGAAGTGATATTTCTAGGATTCATTGTTTGAAGATTTGGAGTCCAAGTGGATGGAGAGAAAATTAACGCTATTATAGATTGGCCGATGCCTAACTTAGCAGCAGATCTTAGAAGTTTTCACAAGCTTGCTGCCTTCTATTGGTGGTTTGTCAAAAACTTTAGCATTATAGTAAGTCCTTTCACTAAGCTCACTAAGAAAAATATTGCTTTTGTGTGGAGTGGTAAAGTGCATAAGAGCTTTGATGAGATCATGATTAAGTTGACTGGAACCCCTATGCCGGCACTACCCAATTTTGAGAAGACCTTTGAGTAGGAGTGTGATACCTTAGGGGTTAGAATTGGTGCAATTTTGATGCATGAGAATGCCCCATTTATTTCAGTGAGAAGCTAAGTGGTGCTACATTGAACTATTTCGTTTATGATAAGGAATTTTACTCCTTAATTCAGGTAGTCATAGTATGGCAATATTATTTGATGCCTAAAGAATTTATTATTTACATAGACCATGAGCTATTGAATGTGCTTTGAGGGCCAACAGAGACTTTCTAGATAACACACGCAGTAGGTAGAATTTTTGGAAGGTTTTTCTCATGTGATCAAGTATAAAAAGGGAAGTGCGAATGTTGTTACCGATTCACTATTCTGCAGGTATGCTCTTATTACTTCTCTTTAAATAAAGATATTAGGTATTGAGTTGTTGAAAAATCAATATGTTGAAGATGAGTTTTTTGGGCCTATTGTCGCTAGAACTGGTGAATAAGTTATAGTTGATAGGTATTATTTGGTAGATGTTTTCTTATGTAAAAGGGGAAAATTGTGTATTCCTATTGGAATTTTTAGGGAGTTGTTAGTGCACAAGGCACATGTGAGTGGATTGTTTGGCCATTTAGGGGAGAAAAGAACATTAAAATTGTTAAAGGAACACTTTTATTGGAGAGGAATGATGAAAGATGCTTACCGGGTTATTGAGAGATGTTTTATTTGTAAAAAGGCAAAAAGGAAGAAGGATTCATGGGGAGAGTATATAACATTACCTTTACCTACCTGGCTTTGGAGTGATATTAATATGGTTTTTGTTTTGGGATTATCGAGAACACAAAGAGGCCGAGACTCAGTTATGTTAGTAGTGGATCATTTTAGCAAAATGGCGCACTTTGTACCCTGTCATAAGATAGATGATGCCATGTATATTCCTAACTTGTTTTTATAGGAAATTATTAGATTGCATGGCATTCCACATAGTATTATGTCAGACAGGGGTGTCAAGTTTCTGAGTTTCTTCTTGAAGACCCTATGGAAGAGATCGAGGACTAAATTGATGTAAAACACTTCATACCATTCCTAGATAGATGGTTAGATAGATGTTGTTAACCGTACCCTTTGTGCTTTGCTTAGAGCTACGGTTGGTAAGAATCTTACCGATTGAGACTTGTGTCTTCCTATCGTGGAGTTTTCTTACAATAGGTTTATACATAGTTCAACTGATAAGTATCCCTTTGAGGTTATGTATAACTACAACCCAACTATTCTTATGGAGTTGATAGCCAAACTAGTGGTAAAGGAAGAAAGTCTTAGAGGGGTTAAATGTGCATAAGAGATCCATAAATTGCAAGCCAAAACTTATGAGTATTTTAGGAAGACCCAAAAGCATAAAAAACATGGTAACAAGTATAAGAAGCCAAAGTCATTCAATTTAGGAGATCGTGTTTGGATTCATCTTACAAAAGACATGTTCCCTAATAGAAAGTCTCACAAGTTGTCACCAAGATTAGATGGTCCTTTTTGCATCATTGAGAAGATTAAAAACAATGCTTATCGTTTTGAGTTGCCAAGCGAATACAGGGTTTCAGTTACTTGCAACATCATAGATCTTTCACCTTATGTTCCTAATGATGAAGATTTCATAGAAGGTCCATTAGATTTGAGGAAAACTCTTTATTAACTTTGGGTATATGATGGGAATCTACTTGAGGGTCCAATTACCAGATCTTGAGCTAGGGGATTGCAGAATCTAGCACAATAAGTACTTGCAAATTGCTTAGAACTAAACAAAGAGAAGGTTTTTTTTCCCCCCCAACTTATGAATTACATGATAGTCATGATCGTATTGAATATAATGTGTTAATATTGAAAGAGTTTCATGAGGGAGAACACGCTGGATTATACGGTCGTGTGATGGACTGTACCATCTTGATAAGAGAAGACCACGGTTTCTCCTACATTGGCATCCTCGACCATGCCAACACCATGACCTTTATAATAGAAGAGAATACAGTCTCTACCATGACCGCATATGAGATAGTGCAAAGTGAAAATTGATTGATCGAAAGGTGACGTGCCCTGTGCCATGTTTGCACCACTGCTTGCATGATGCTGGCACACAGTGTAGTTAATTAAGTTCTTTTTTAGTTATTTTCATTAGTTTTGATTAGTTATCGACTATTCTACCCTTAGACCTAAGTTATATGTATAAAAAAGGGATTTCTTTATGTTAAACATTATCAAATCTTTAGTTTGAATAAAATTCTTTCACTTTGAGACTTCTTGCACTTAAAGGAAAACCATAACTCTTATCAATTGTAAGATTGTGGCGAGTGCAAATACGAGTGAGTTATTGTGCATAATTTTAGTCGCTTGCAAGTGTTATATCCTTTCTTTGCTTTCTTGGTGCATCATATCTAAGGTAAATAAAGTTTTTTTCTTTCTTTTCAAGAAACCCTAATTTCTAATGTTTAGATTTAAGGGTTTGAATTGGATTAATTAAAATTGATCCTTAAACACCCTAGTGATTTTCCTCCTAGGCATCATGTTAAATTATGATAATCTTGCTCAGATAAATCATATTGATATCTCTCAATGGTTTTCAAAGATCAATCCTAAACTCGTTTAATTTTTAATTTATAAAACAATGGGCTATCATATAACTCTCGAATGAATGATAAGAATAAGACTGTAAAGACTCGACCTACTTAACCCCCTGATGATTAAGCATGCTAAGTCCCCAACCACATTATATGTAAGGTTGTCTGAATAGATAAAGTTTATATAAACTATTTGTTTAAACCAGTTACAAAACAGCCATATTTATATAACATTACATTAGTGCCAATAGATAACACTTCAAAACCTTACTAACTTACTTGCAAATAAATGTACAAGAAACAAATTTATAACTTATATTACAAACCATGGCTTAACCAACAAGCCATTAACTACACAAAATTTACAACTCAAAAGTCTTTTAAACAACTTAAGAAAACATTCTTGATCATCAAAGGAGATTCTTATCCGTCCCATTCATCCATGAAGGCTTCCCAATCAGTCCTATAACCCATGTCATCATAACACTCATCGTCAACATCACCTGCAAAGCAGCAACATGAGCCAAAGGCCCAATACACAACAACACAAGTAAAAACAAATGGCAGGCACACTTAAACTAAATGCAAATGCAACAATCATCAATTTAATTATCTTTGATTTAGTAAACCAATAATCAATGGAGTATTCAAACTCCGATTTTAAACTTGGGGATCTGGGGGTTTTGAGCAACAACAGCTGCTCAAGGGGTTGATATAGGTAGTTCGGATATTTATATCTCCTATATTTAACTAAAAAGAATAGTAATCTCATATAAGGTTAATTGTCACACCTTGAGGGGTACCCTAAACGTGGCAGTCTGTCGTACACAATACTAAAGCCTAAGAATGACTACCTTGGTCACGCAAAGGCTTGCATATTATGTACAAGGCATACATCATAACCAAAGGAACACATCGGAGTAGCGCAATTTACATTGATAATGATTAAGTAACAAGGCAAGGAGAATACTTATCATAAAATATAAACAAGGTAAATTACAATTCTTAGGGCATATCATTTTATTGTCTTCAAGTCAAAATAAATACACTTCTTAGAAATTTCCAAAACTAACATAACATACATTACATATAAGGAACCTTACAATGTAACTTCATCCTATATTCCCATTGCCTTCATAAAAGTTTAACATCCTTTCATGACTTTCTTAATGTCATAATCTTTGATTTAAGCTATGGTTACCTGTTTCAACAAATCTATGGGGGTATAAGCTTACAACTATCTTAGTGAGGTATTTCTTTTCATTTGCACCATGGTTTTAAACAAGTTCATTTGAATTTTCATGCATATGCTATGCATACAATACAACAATCACGTGATTTCACAAATATATATAGTTATCCGAAAACCATATATAGAATGGATTTACCCCTTCGTATAAAAGGTTAGGGAATTGTTGATGAAGATCCTTGACCTTCTACTGTTGGTCCCCAAGTCCTCACCCAAAGCGTTCGGTTAGCTCGGCTTCGAACCTAGAGTCATATTCCCCGAGCGATTTGGATCCTTTAGGAAGGAATATGGCCCATGTCCCAGCACAATAACAGCTAATCCAACTTTATGCTAGGAGTAGCAGCCTTCTGAAAGAAATGTGACTTGATGGATGCTATGTGTGAGCGTTTTATTTTTTTTAAGCCAAACCTTATTAAGATTTATTAAGGAGGCGATTAATCAATTTAGCAAACCATAAGCAATCATACAAGTAAGTAAACAAAACACTTAAACATGCAGTTTGAAGTTGCGATATTTTTAATTCTCATTTTACACATAAGCATAGAATCACATATATACATATTCTTGGATTCTCCATACATATCCATTTTTGTCTTTTCTTAGTATATTAATGCCACTACTTTACAAGCACAAGCAAGGTAACAAAATTAAGAAGAATAACTCACTCGTCTATTTCATAATCTTCTTATTCGTAGCAATCCTTAGGAAGGGTAATCTCGCATCCTTCATCATCTAAACAAAATAAATACCTGGGATGAGCATTTCATAGAAATTTTACTTAAACCTTTTTAATTCTATTTCACTACGTTCATCAAAATCGCATAGAATGACATTCCAATTTAAAATGGCCATAACTTGCTCATTTTAACTAAGAATTCCGCATATAATATATCGTTTTCTACCTATTCAAAAAGATATATCCATTTCTAAGGTTATTTTTGTCATATAAGGTCGTTTAAGTTTCGAAACCATAGGGTACAGATTCAAAACGAATATTTTCAGATTTTGCGAAACAATTTTCCAACTTAACTTCATTCAAAAATCCTTTAGTAAAATATATATAATATATATATATATGATTGATAAATCCCTTGAGTATATAGATAAGCTCACTTTATATGCAAAAATTCTAATGGTAGTGTCTCAATAATTTATTTCATAAAACAATTTATTTTGAAGTGTTAAAACTTAATTTGACAAATTTCTTTTCAAGTATTTTGAAGAAACTTTGTATTTTCCTAGGTTATTATGAATGAGTATATTCTTATTTTATTTTTCTCATCCCTTTTTCCAAAACAAGTAAATTTTCCTTTAACTTTGGTCTTTTATAATTTTTACTTCTAGTGATAAAAGATCAAAGTTATCAAAAGTTTATTAAGTTGTTGATAACCTATTTATAAATTTGTATTTAGAATGGTTTTAGAAAATGAGTCCTTTCTTCTTATATTTCTTGTTTAAAATATAAGTTCTTGTTTTCCAAAACTTGGCTTTTATTTCCTCTACAAATTTTATTAAAAAGAATCCTCTTTATTGATAAAATCCTTTGTTTTTGATCTCATCATATTTATATTCTTTGAACATAAGTTCCTTCTTTAGAAACTTGAAAATCATTATTTCCTAAGTGGGTTTATAACTTTATGGGTTGATTTTATCTTAACTTTAAAAACTAGTTTGCTTCTTGGTTTTATTATGGAGTTAAAAAGAATTTAATCTTAAGTTTTTTGTGAAAACTTTGAATACTAAAAAATTATTTTCTTAAGACTTAGGTTACCATATTATGAAAAGAAAGTGTTTATTTGTTATATTTCATTGGTAAAGCTATCTTCATTATTTGAGAAAACTTTGAGCAAACTTATATTATTCCATTTCTATGTTGTTGATAATAACTCCATTATTTAATAACAAGTCACATAATAGAAAATTTAGTTTCTAGTTCCTTTATTAAAGAAAAACTCTACTTTTAAATCTAGTTGAGACAATATCATTATATAGATGCATGTATTATGAGCATGTAGTATGTAGATGATGAAAATATAAGAAAAAGGTAAAAAGCAACGTAATAATAATAAGCAATGTAATAATATCAAGTATTGAGAACCTTAGCTTTATCAGGATATCCCGAGATTAAGAATAGACTAGTCTAAAAAAGAATAAATAAAAGAAAGAAAATGTTGTTTTGACTTAATAAGGACAAGTCTAAGATTAGAAAGACTAGTTTTAAAATAACATGAAATAAATAAATTGCAAAGCATGAAAATAAATAAATAAATAAAAAGTGAGCTTATATGCTCTAAAGAATATATATAGATACATAAATATAAAAAGTTAGATATAAATAAGAAGTTAGCATAATAACAATAATAATTTGAGCAAAGTATAGTAATAACCATAAAAATATAGAAATGGATGTTCATGAACAAGAACAATACATGAACATCATGTATCTTCCATAACATTAAGTCTAAGAAACTCACACCATAGTCATGTAAAGTTATGTGACATGAATATGAGATTATGTTGTTAGTGATATGTGGTAGATAGTTCGTGTATAAAGAAGGATTTTTGTGAAGAATTGGTTTAAGAGAGTTTTGGTAGAGAGAAATTTTGGAGAGAAGATTTGTGAAGAGATTTTGGGAGAGTTTTGGTAGTAAAATAAGTTGTGTAAAAGAATGAAGGAGGAATGGGGTATTTATAAAATTTTGGAGTGAAAATTAGATGTAATTAAATTAATTAAAAAAGAAAATAATTGATAGTGAAGAGAGAGAGATGGTGGACAGCAATGAAGGGGAAGAGAGAGAAAAGTGATTAAAAATTAATTTAACAAGAAAAGTGTGAGAGAAGTTTAGTAAGATGTGGTGTAGAATTTTTATGGGAAAATAAAATTATAAGAAATATGTATGTAGGTTGTAAGAATAGATAGTAAGAAAAAGAAGAGATAGATGAATAGTAATAAATAGTAGAAAAGTACTATGAATACTAGAGTAGACAATTAAAATACTAGTAGTAATAAAAATACGTGTATGAATACGATATCTGTAATTTTTAGTTATCGAAAAATTCTAAAGCAGATCTTTTTAGAAACCTTATATTTTTACGAGTCTATTGGTATTAATGGAATATTTTTGCCGTCTGATGTACTGGGGCAGGGTTTTTGAAAACTAATCCCGTTCAGATCCGAAGGACACTAGAAATTTGCGAATATGATATTTTTAAGCTTCCTTATATTATTACGAACTATTATCGATAATTATTTCCATTTCGTTGTTTAGGGTTTAAGAGCGCGAGATTGCCGGATCTTAAACACTAGGGTTAGTTGTAAGCTTTGTTGACTTTTAGAGTTCTGGTTTGACTTCCAACTTGTTGATTTTATTCGTATGACTATAAAATTTTGGGATTTTATCCGTATTATATTTTTAGTTCAACGTCTATGGTTTTTCATTTTATGTGTGATTATTTAATATTTTTCAGATCTCGGGATCGTTTAATAGAGTCTAAGGTTATAGGTTGATTCAGTTTGACTTTTGGTGAAAATTGAAATTTTTTATTCTAAAATTCACCGAAGGATTTGAGGTCTTAATATTTTGTTGTCGAGCATTATTTGGATATATCATCTTGATTTGCATGTTAGAAATAAGATAGATGATTTGATTGGTGTATGGATGTTGAATCAACCGATAGTTGGATTTTCTATTTTGTTTTGAGGGTTCTCTTTTTCTCAAGATTAAGAATTCTCGTGTTTGACCTTATTTAAAATTTTGGTTTTAACTTGGGTTGATTTTCACGGTTTCGGTTTTTAGTTTTTGACTTCTATGATTATTTTCTAAAAATTATGAAAATTTCAAAGGTTTACATTAATAGCCGTTACACAACTTTACTTAACTTAATCCATAATATCATTTAGTTCAATTGGTGCCATAAATGTGAACTAAATCGTATTATTTCCTCTAAAAAATAAGCAAATGTTACCCGATACTATCCACCCTATCAATTACCTGCTTAGCCATTTAAGAATCACCATTACATCATGGTGTACTATTGCATCATGGTATAAAGTCATTGCATCATAACATAAGTGGCTTAAGCGCCTAACTACGGTGTTTGTTCGGACAAGGTTGCCGCTCCCCGGACTAGATTTAAGGACTCAAACACAACCAATTCCAAACAATCTTCAATTTATCTTTAGTTAAGTTCATTAAAATATGCCTAACTTAACAACCACAAGCAAATTACTATGTACCTGTAGTATTTGATTTATCAAGTAAAGGATTAGTAGGCGCACTCAAAAGAGGATATGAAGCTGTTACAACAAATTCATTTTATATCAATATTACTAATTCTCACTTAAATATTAATCACATATAGTTATTAAAGTTCTTAACATTCACTAACTTTTAAATAAAACTCATATAATAGCATAACTTGGCATTTATACATATCATAGGTTCATTAAGACTTGTAATTAATCACAATTATTTGCTAGGTACTAACATTCATCAAATCTAAAAGAAACTCATATAAAGCATAACTTAATATTCATATATAAAATAAATTCATACAAGCTTTTTAATTAATTATAAAACTAAACAATAAATAAGGAACAAATATAAAGAAATAAAATCACAACAAATAAATTTAATAAAGATTTTTTTATTTTATTATTTTTTGAGGTACCGGTAGCGGCATTAGAGGTCAACGTTGGTGGTGTAAGGGGCAAGGCCGGCAGCATAGGGAGGTTTGATACAAGTTTCAAAAGGTTAGAAAATGAAACAGGATACCATACAGGATGTATCGGATGATGTTTGAACCCAAGGAAAAACACATGCAATATCAGAAAATGAAACATAATGCCATACATAGTGTATGACAAACTGTTTCAACCCAGGGGAAATGCAAATATAAGATCAGAAAATGAAACATGATGCCATACATAGTGTATATGGCAAGCTATTTCAACTTAGCGGAAAAGCAAGTACAAGAACGGAAAATGAAACATGATGGCATACATGGTGTATGGCAAGCTGTTTCAACCCAGGGGAAAAGCAAATACAAGATAAAAAAATGAAACACCTTGTCATACATGGTGTTTTGAAAGGTGTATGATGCATCAGTGGGTGAAACACCCTCTCATGCATGTTGTATCAAAACTATATGGTTCATACACCTTCCCAAACATGGTGTTTGACAGGGTGTTTGAAATTTTCCGAATTTCCCTTGTTTCAAACTTGATTGTTACACATTTTTCACTTCTTTAAACCTACTCTAAGCCTTATACAAACATCATACACTATACCACTCAAAACACACATGAACTTCACATTTCCAAATTAAACAACTCTCAACATCATTCAACACCAATCAACTCCTTCATCTCTAAACTCACCGACTCAACATACACAAAACAACTTCAATACTCATCATAACTCATTAAACTCCCACACTTCAACTCAAAACAACATTAGGGCTTACAACAACCTATCTACTACCACTTCAAGTAGCCAAAAGCATTCTTAAACAACTCAACATATTAACACTGCTTGTAATCTATCAAGAAGCTAATTTTTTATAGAAATTTCATGAAACAAAAGGCTACAAATTATCACAAAAGACATGTAAACTTACCTTAAACTTGTAGATGATGAGTGGGAGTGAATTCTTGGTGATTTGAACAAGGAAACTTATCTAAAAAGGTTAGGAAAATAAGCTTGAATTTTTCCAGGAATTTTGGTTTGTTTTTTTTTGTCTATTTTTGGTCTATTTTGCTTTATGATTTTTGCAAAAATGAGAGTTATATTTATCCTTAACTTATTAACTTTTGGGGCAGATTTTAAAGTAGAATTTGAGTGGGCTTTGGACTTGTTTTTAGCTTGGTTTTGGGCTTGAAATGACTTAAAGATCTGCTATGTTTGGTTTGGTTTGGTTTTGGGTTAAGTTTGATTTTGAAAACTCAAGTTTAACATGAATTGAAACCACAATAAACACTAATATCAATCATACTAACACATTATATTTATTTTTATTACATATAACTTATCAACCATATTTATATATAGTAAAAGTAATTTTTAACAATATCAATCATACAAATCACATTCACACATAAATCATAGAATACACTACTAACACACAAATCAAAGAATTCACTACTAATATTAAATCACACTAACTTATTAAATTCTATTCAACTAATCACTTAACAAAATTCATGATTTAATTAAATCAAACTATATATATATTAAATTTAATTATGCGTGTGAGTTAAGCTATTTGAAAGACAACATCATTATAAGGAAAAGAACCCACAAAATATAAATAGATCATAGGTTATGCTTCTCTAGTTAACTGTCTCCAAAGCTCGATTGATTATACATCAACCATGAGAAAGTTAGTGGACTATCATTATTGAAGAATTTTGCAATTTTATTATAATACTGTTACATAGATTAAAAACATGTATAAAATGATTATTTATATAAGTTGAATGCAAGAAGAAAGGAAGACTACAGGAAATGAAAGATATAGGTTGTATTATAAAAAGGAAAGATACCGTTAACATAACGATAACCTATAACCTCAATTTTAAGCATGGAATGATGGAGTGTTCGAGTTTTGAAAATTTTCTAGATTGTTCTTTATATTTCTTGTATATATAATTTTACTTTGAATAAATATTGTTAATTGATTTGCCTTCCTTATTATCCCCTCTTAAGGTTGAGATGGAGTGTAAATGAAGTCCTAACTTGTTGTGAATAAAAAGAAAAGAAGAGCGTGGTAAAGGCTTAGTGAGAATATCTACTATCTGATATGAAGAGACATAAACCAAGTGGTAAGATTTCCTATGGCTACTTTCTCATATAATGTGATAATTGATTTTGATATGCTTTATTCTAGCATTAAAAAGAGGATTAACCATCATGTGAAGAGCACTTCGATTGTCACAAAAAAGTTGAGGATGATGAGATAAGGTAATGCCAATGTCATGAAGTAGAAATGTTAACCAAGTGATTTCAGCTATGGTTGAGGCCATGGATCTATATTCAGCTTCGAAACTTGATCTAGCAACAATAGTTGCTTTTTTGAACACCATGAAATGCAATTTGCCCCCAAGAATAAATAAAAACTAGTGGTACTATGATGTATTGATGGACAACTGCCTAAACAACAACTGAAAAAGCATATAAGGAGATAGGACTTTAAGAGAGAAAATGTAGACCATAATTTTATGTCCCTTTTAAATAGCAAAGAATTCACTTAAGTGCCTTGAAGTGTGATTCTGTTGGAGAATTAAAGAATTGACAAACTTTATTGACTACATGTTGAATGTCTAGGCGAGTAAAAGTGAGGTATTGAAGTACACCGACAATAGTTCTATAATTCGTTGCATCTGCAATTTTATCTTTTGTACACTTGTCCTTAAGAACCATTGGAGTTTCATTAGGAGTGCATTTAGTCATTTGGTATGATCAAGAAGTTCTTTAATATACTTTCTTTGAGAAATAAACACTCTTCCTTTGTTGTGCTTAACTTCAACACCTAAAAAGAAACTTAAGGAACCTATATCTTTTATTGCAAATTTAGAACTTAATTTATGAATCAATTGTGAGATGAATATGTCATTATTTCAAGCAACTAATATGTCATCTATAGAGATAAAAAGTAATATAGTGAAAGAATTTTGACAATAAACAAATAAGGAAGAATCAACCTTACTACAATAAAAACTGAGATGAAAAAGAAATTGAGATAATCGATTAGACCAGGTTTGCGGGGCTTGTTTTAGTCTATAAATGAATTATGAAGGAGACAAATGTGACTTGGTTTGTGTTGATCAATGAATTTAGGAGGCTACTGCATATAAATCGTTTCCTTAAGTTAGCCATTCAAGAAAGACATTTTTCACATCTAGCTATCTCATGAGCCATTTTAAAGATGCGGAAATGGCAATAACCAAGCAAATGGTGCTGTGTCCAATAACAGGACAATTAGATTTACTCATAATCTAAACCTGGTATTTAGGTAAAATCATGAGCTACAAGGCGAGCCTTGTAAGGACCCGCTATCACCCCTATATTGAAATAGGAGATAACGGTTCCCCAACCACATATAACCCCTAAGATTATATGTATGGTTGCCTAAAGGAATTGTTTGAGTAATTGTTTATCTAATTCCATAAATATATTATAGAACGAGAGACATAATTATTTTTTTTTCTTATTTAAAACTTAAGTAAAACAACACTGCCACACAATTATGGTATAGGAAACAACTAAACTTCTAATTAGTTAAATACACACATACATATATATACATATTACATCCAAAGGCTTCTTACAAGCCTTAACCCAAAATCCTCAAAACACGACCTAACTAATACTATATTTACACTATCAACCAAAATGAATCTCATCTAATCTATTACATTCATAAGGTCCATTGAGTCCGTGGTCATCTCTAATCCTCCAACCCATCAAGAAAATCTTCAAAGTCGATTCCGTACCCCATACTTGTATAGAACTCTCATGAATCATCACCTGAAATAATAAAATATGAGCCAAAGACCCAGTACACAAGTAACGAATACAAAATGCGAAGTGGATCACACATTCTTAGGCAAAATGAACTAGGCAACAATCACTTGTTCGTTAATAAGTATTTAGTTAGTAAGACAACACGGGAGTATTCAACCTCCGGGTAACAAGGATCTAGTATTACGTTCGCCTCCCTGAGTGGTCCCTACTGTTCATACAGACTAGGCAGCCCCACCTTCCGGCGTAGCCTGTAATACTAGGGGATCCTGAGTAACGCATCACGACGCTCAGGGGGTTGATATGAGCAGCTCGGATACCAATATCTCCTAAACAATTCTATCCATTAACGAGAAAGTACCCTGCCCCCAATCTGAGCAGGGTGCCGCTCTCTGAGCCAGATTCAACGGCAAACAACAATCAACACTTATATATCAATAATATTTTCTTATTTTAGAGTAGTTTGATCTTGATGCCTATCCTAGTAAAGAGACAAGCAAGTTACTGCGTACCTGATATAGCTCGAGAATTAACGGGGTTGACTGGGCGAGGATCTATCACTGTTTAAATCAATATTAAATTCACACTTAGCTTAAGTACTAATTAACTAATATAAAAGATAAATATATCAAAGAAATCCAAATAAATTAATAAAGATCATAAGAAAACGTTTAAACATCCTAATATACCATAGATCGCTTAACCAATACTTAATTGCTCAAATAACAAACTTCGGAAAATTTTAGAAAAAGTTTTTAAAATTCAAAAGCACAGGGGATAGGCCGGCAGTCAAAGCCGGCAGCTTTGAGCCGGTGCTCGATGCTCAGAAAATCAACACTGCCAGCGCTGGCAGTGTTCAAGGGTACGCCGTCAGCTTTTGAATCCTACGCCGGCGGCCTTTAGCAGGCGTAGAGTCCAAAACCAAAATTTTCAAAACGTCCAAAGAGGTTTAAGCCGTCCGCTTACCTAGATACGCGGGCAGCTTTGACATATACGCCGGCAGCCTTGATTTCCGCTGCCAGCGTACAATGTGACAGAATGAACGCCGGCTGACTTTTCCAGCGAAAGCCGGCGGTTTTCATCCAGCCTTAAGAATTCTGCATCCAACGCTGCCTCTAAGCCGGCGGCGTTGAATTCCCAGGTGCTGGCGTACGTTCAAAAACAGGCCTATACGAAAATTGTTTTGGATTTCCCCTGTTTTACTACACTTGTTCATTTTTCAAAAATCTTCCAAACTTAGTCCAAACTTTCTAAAGCTTGTTATATGATCCAAATGCTATCCTAACAACATAAATTCTACTTCTAATCATCAAAACACTAATCACACTTCAATTTCATATATCTACTACTCATTCCTTCAATTTCCTATAACACTCATCCCCACACATCCACACTCCTATAAGATGCAAATTACCACTCCATTAACCATTTAATCCCATCCACACTACCATCCATGCACCAATTCAATCTCATACCACTCATCATTTCAAATCATATATATATATATTCTAACATTTACAAATAATTCAACATAGAACATAAAAATAAAAGATAGATTTTGTATTAAACTTACATGATTGAATGTTGTCTTGGAATAATATTCAAATCCTTAAGCTTGTGATAAACCTTGGCCTAGGGTTCAAGTTTTTAGGTTAAGAAAAGGAAGAAAGAAAGAAAAAAAAGAAGAAAGAAAAGAAGTAAAATTCGTATGGAAATTTGAGGCTGCCAAAAGGGAGGGTTAACTTGTCCAAATTAAAGTCAAATGTCATCCAAATCTCACCATTAGGGGTATATTTGTCCTAGGTTTAATTTAGGAAAATTTCAAATGCATTTGGGTTGAATTTAAGCTCAAAAGTGGATCTAAAGTTAGCTAAAATTTCTGTCATTCGTCTAAGCAATTCAAAGGTGAATTTACCAAATTCTAAACATAACACATGCATATTAATTTGAAAAAGACACACACATTAATTACACTATACACTCATTTAGAGATATCAAACAATGGCATAAATTTTATAAGACTATACACATATAAACTAACACATTCACTAATCACATTAGCTAAACACTCATATATATATATATATCATTCCAATAACATATTAGCATACAATCTGAGGAATTCATGGCTATTTCAAGCCTTAAGCCGTTCAATAGGACCATCTTCTCATTGCTTAACTCAAAAAATCCATTTTGATCCAACCACATTTATATGTGGAACTAGAGACCATGTTTGATTTGAATTCAGTGCAACATCTACCCATTGAGGATCCTTTAAAACAAGATGATGATTTAGAGGTTCAATAGGCAATGTGGAATTTGATAGATAACACTCATAGTCTTGAAGATGCCTTAGAGAATGTTTGTTGCATTGAGAGGTGTTATATATATTGTTGATAGTCTCATCATCATTTGTTGCAATGACATGACTAGATATGATTTTTTGTACTTCTGTTTGTTTAGTTGTAATTGATGGTGCTTCCTTTTGAGATGCTTCAATATTGGCTCTACGTGGACTATCATTAGCATTGTTAATTTCACTTTCATTATTTGTTTCATGAGATTTTGTTTTAGTATAAGCTGTTTGAGTTGGTGTGCCTTGATTTTCATGAGATTCATCGAGAGAATTATTTATATTCATGGTAGACTAGACTGCTAGACCTCGGATGGAGATTCTGATTTGGTTGTCGCATTGTTAAACCACTCATCCATAGTTGGAAATTCAACAAGTTCCAGAGGTAAAGGAGATGACTCTTGTGGAGTTGGTTTATAAAGGAACTTTCCTTCATAAAAAAAAAAAAAAAACCACTTGTCTTGATATGTAAACACATTTTAATTTAGGCTCGTAGCGTCTATAACCTTTATGATCGGAACTATAGCCGATGAACACACAAGGTTAAGTTTTCTTAACAAACTTGTTACCGCCTTGATATTGCAAAGAAGGGAAACATAAACATCCTATCACTTGCAAGTTTTTATAATCTAGCTCCTTGTCATATAACTTTGAGTATGGAGATTCATTGAATAGAATTGAAGTTGGCATTTGTTGATCAAATATGTTGCTACAAGAAAAACTTCAATCTATAAAAACAAATGTAAATTAGCATGAAGTAACATAGTCAAGCTTGTCTCAACAATGTGGTGATGCTTCTTTTCAGCTATAACGTTTTTTCCGGTGTTCCAGGACATGAAACTTGTAACTGAATTCGACAGTATGTGATGTGACTAAGAAAATTTGAGGAGTTAATAAACTCTTCACCTCCATCCCATTGGAAATCTTTGATTTTCCTATTAAATTGATTCTTTGCAAGTTTTTGAAACTTAACAATAAAAATATGATTTTTTTTTAAACGATATAACGTCGTGAATTTAGAAAAATCATTTATAAATCTAACGTAAAACTTAAAACTTTGATTTTTTTTTCTTTAAAGGAAAGCTTTGATTTTCTTATCAAAGATCACAATGTACTTTTTATAAAGAAAATATGAAATGTTATTATTTAAATTAAAGATTGTTTACAACTCTTTTCAGAGTAACAACTAGCACAAATGGACATCTTAATTTGCCAATTTGTTAAATCAATAACTTTTTTTTCCCTTTAGCAAAGATAAAACCTTTGCACTTAGGTGTCCAAGGCGTTGGTGCCACAAAGAAGAAGAATTGCTTCCTTTTATTATCGATAAAGCTTCTTGAAAATTTGAATCTAATGCATAGAGATTTCCTTGCTTATGTCATTTCCCTATTGTCTTCCTATTTCTGATCCATAATAACAAAGTCAAATAGTGAACATTCAACAGTACAAGAATTATTAGAGGTGATTTTACTTAATGAAATTGAACTCTCTTTGAATTTAGGTATCACAAGGAAATCTTCTAAATTCAAATTTCCAACACACACGTTTCCTGTATGTGTTACACCAAGTTTGATTCATTACTAACATAGACAACATCATTAGCTTTACATGGTTTTAAGTGGAACAACATACTTGCATTGTTGGTCATGTGAGATGTTACTGTTGAATCCATGCAAAGAGATGGATCATTGTTGTTCATGTTGAGTGTTGCTAATACTTGTAGTAAATCCTTAGCTTGATAAGAATAACCATACCTATACCAACAATTAAGTGCAACATGATTCATTTTTCCACATATTTGATAGATAAGTTTATCACCTTTTAGTTGATGTTGTTTGTCATTTTTTCCCCTCTCTTTCATAAAAGTGTTAATATTTGAGCTTGTATTATAGTGACCAGCTGGAGTGAAACCTTTGCCTTTTGAACTAAAGCCTCTTCTATATCCTTTGTTACTCCTTCCACGCTTACATTGGCTAACAGGTGCTTGGTTATATTCAATATAGCCTTTTTCTTCATCCTTTTGAGTGATAAAGGGTTTGTTCATATCCATGTAGAGTAAGCACAAATTGATTAAATGTAGGATAAGGAGATTCAGTCACCATGACTAGATGAAAACTCTCATATTTTGGTCATAGACTATGGGCAAATATAAAAACTTTATCAAGATCATCAACTGGTTTCTTGATGGTGGAAAAATTGTCACAGATTGATTTGAATTCTTTTTCATAATCATCTAACGATCTGATCCTTTCTTGATTGTCATTAACATATTTTTCAAAAGACCTTTTTTGACAATCATAGGAGTAATTGTTCTTCTAAGGAACTCCACATATCATAGGCTGTGGCATCTTATGCAACAGATGGCTGGGCTTCTTCTTTTATTGTGCTGAGCAACCACAAGATGATAAGACCATCGTTTGTTAGCCACAAGCTATTAGTTGGATTTACTTTTCCATCTTCTTAATTGGATTTCGGTTTATCACCATTCTTTTCCAAGTGATGAAGCATGCTAAGACTCTGAGAAAGATGGAGAATTTGTGATTGCCACATTAGATAGTTGTTGCCTAATTTGATATATATCAAATTGGCCCATTGGAGGAATGATTGTAGTGTAAGCTTAAGTTCTTCCTTGTTTAATCTTATGTGATATATGCTTGTGAGTTTTTCAAGGCTCTGATACCTTGAAGAACTTTGTAATGTTATTATTACACTATTTCACATATTAAAACATGTTAAAAGCGATTATTTATACAAGATGAGTAAAAGAAGAAAGGAAGACTACATCAAAGGAAAGAGATAAACTATGTTATAAAAAGGGAAGATGTCATTAGCATAATGTTAACATAGCAGTAGCTTATAGCTTTAATTTTAGGCATGATTGATGGAGTGTTCGAATTTTGAAAATTTTCCATGTTGTTCTCCATATTTCTTGCAGATATATTTTCCTTTGAATAAATATTCTTAATTGATTTGCCTTCTTTATCAATTATGTGCAATCAATGGCCCTTGGATGGAAACTATCTTCTCCATCTTCCTCTACTTACTCCCATTACCTAGTAGGTTTTACTAGTGTTAAGAAAATTTGACATATTCTAAAAATCTCCATCTTAGTTTCAATTTTGGCCAAAATTCCTAAAATGTGTTTTTTACAAGTCATGCCACTAGCTTGAAGCCAAAAACTCTACCTTCTCTATAACACCTTGCCAAGCCACCATGCACCAAAATGGCAAACACGTACAGTTACACCCAAAACTTATCTCATCATTTTCTCTATATTCATTGTAGCCACATATTCATTCCATCTGAAGGAACAAGACAAAGATACTAATGTGGGAAAGACCCATTGCCTTAGGGAAAAAAGGAAATGTAGTGCCTATAATTTCAATTTTGAGCAATTAGTGTTTGAATTTTTATTTTATTTATAATTTTTTTTCCATCTAGTAATGAGACTCGCCATTTTGTTCAATATAGTGTCTTTATTAGTCCACTTATTAACATAATTTAAGTCATTTTAAGGATAGGATACTAAAGTGCTTCTTCTTTCTATTTTTGACCCTATAGGACCTAAGTTAGTTTTTTTTTTTTTTCAATTTAGGGTCTGTTTGGATGGTTTGTATTTCATCCATATATGTATTTATATATGATCAGCATATGTATCTTATTTATATCTTATCTGTATCTGGTATGTTTGATCTTTTATGAGTAAAATTGTTTGTTTTTCATTTGAATTTATTTCTTAATAAACTTCTATTTAAAAATATCTGTGTGTCATCTATACACAAATGAAATAAAAAGATCCTTAATATATTTATTTTCAATTTAGTATTAATGTTCATAGGGAAGTTAATAGCATTTCTTCTTCTTCTTCGACAATTTAGTATTTATGCTTTAGATTTTAATGCCTTTTAGTCCCTAATGACATAGTAATTAATATATATTTTCTTATTTTTTTTATCAATTAGTGAATCCATTTTGGAATTAAAAAATATTTTGTGCTTGTATATTCAATTTTACACAACTTTCATTTGTAATGTTTGATTTTGACAAACTTTATATTATTATAAAGCTTTATGATGTCTACTTTTTGTTAGTTTAAAAATAAGATCTAATATGTGATTGATTGCATAGACTAGATAAACTTTTAAAATAGTCATAACTTGTAAATTAAGTATTGTCTGGCCTTCTAAAACTTATTGAGTAATATACTACACCTTTATATATTATCATATTTTATTTATGGTAATATCTAAGTATTGGTATTTCAAATTTTGTAATATCATAATTTGTGAGTCAAACATCATATTATTATAACCATAGATCATCATAGTTTCCCTCTATTTTTTTTTTTTTTTACTATGATAAACCTTCATTTTATTAATTATTGTGTTTCTTATTATTGTCTTTTGTTGTTCTTAATAGAGTATTATTTATAATTTGCAATTTTCCATGCATTATAATTGTTTTTACTTCTATACATTCATATTTATCTTGACTAACCTTTATTATGTAAATATGCCCTTCATTTTATAATTTTCCATAAAACTTTGCAATATTTTCATTATTTTTAAATTCTCATATCTTGTAGCGTAATCATAGTATTGTAAGATTATTACTAATTGAAAATTCCTTAAATTAGTAAGATTCAAAAGTTAAAAGGAAAAAAGAAGAAGAAGCTATGCATATCTACCTAAGAACAAAGATTTTTAGCTATATAATTTCATGTCAATTTGATAATATGTAAATAACTTTTAACAAACTTTCCAACTAGCGGTGAACATGTGACCTTACTCTACCATGTTACCTATAATATTCTACTTGAGTGGTTTGGTTCCATGGTAGAATTGAAAATTACCATGAAGGTGATCCAGAACTTGTTCCCACAAAGTGTGCAAACATTGAGTTTTTTTTTTTTTTTTTTTTTTTTGGCCATTAACAAGTATGAGTATTTAATAGGTTATTTTGGCATGGGCTCCTTAGGATTAGATTAACCCATTTAGGTCATTGTCTAAGCACTTTAGGGTTTGCTTGACTTGTTTTTGGACACTTATTTGTTTAATTAGTAATAGCTTGATCATTCCTTACATACAATAGAGTAAGTTCCTTAATGTATCATTCAAAGAGCGTTGACTTGAGTGGTCAAATTGGCATTCATTGAGCAATCCATAGCTACATTCTATACTCTTCAAATCGCCACTTAAGAATCTTAGAATTCACCATAAGGGGAAGAAATGCTTCCTTGCTATTTTCATATATTATTTCATAATATATTAATATATCAAGATACACTTACTTAGTATGGTGATATACTTTCCTTGTTAGTAATGGTCTTAAATCCTATAAATAGATCCTTGACACTTGGTAAGATCCATTTACATACATGCACAACTTCCTCATCATTATTCTATTTGATTACTCTCACAAAAGACCCAATATCAATGGAATTTTGGCACCAATAATACCACTCTAAAACATCTACTTTAAGGAGATAAGACTAGAATGTTAGGTACCCTATACCCATTTGTAAGAATTATCAAATAATGTTAATGAATGAGAAATAATATTGCATGTCTACTTCTATGTTCTAAAAAAAGTGAAAAAAAAAGAAATAAATATATAAACAGTCTAACACAAGATAAATATTATGATAAGAGAAAAGAAATGAACTGAAGAATAACTTCTTTATCCACGGCAAGGAAAAAATTCAAGAACTCAAAAGTTTTTAGTTGACCCATAAATGAGTATAATTGTAAAGCTAAACTATAAAAAATTATCCTTCATAGAGGTAGAAGTGTGCAATTGTAAATGCCTACTAAATTTTGTATGGAATTTGTTCAATTAAATTGTTATGGAAAAATTGACATAAAAAATAAATATAATATAATGTAGAAGACAATTTTACAAATTTCACAAGGTATCATGTACTTTGTATATTCTACAAAGTATGCACAAGTTTTAGTGTGACATAAGGTAAGTTTCATTTTCAAAATTTTAAGAATTTGTAATCACATTGTAGTGTATGATGAGCAAAGGTACATATCTTACCCACCATGTACCTATTCTAATTTCCAACAGTTATAAGTTTGTAGTCATATGATGCCTTGCTAGTAAGTAGTGAAACACCAAGGTTTAAAAATTATTAGTAACTAAAAACTCGGGGTGATATGGTAACCTCGTACAAGACAACGTACCTACCTAAATCCTACTAGACCAGGTAGGCTTCGGGTAGGTATTAAGAGTAAATTGGTAGGTTTCGGGTATAGAGTTTTTAGAACTTGCTCCCGTAGGGTAAGGTGCAGGTAGAGGATTTTAATACCCTATACGTACCCTAAAACCTGTACTCTACAATATATAAGATACAGGTTTTAGGGTATTTTATACCTACTATATAAAAAGCGTATAAAATAATATTAATAATAGAATAGTATCATTTAGTTCTACTAACTTTTTTGTTATTATTAATATTATTTAAGGTAGTGACACTTTTTCTATTAATATTTATTTTTTTTCTTATGGCAATTATTCAACTTGTATTTTTTCATATTCCACACTACTAACTTTTTATTTTAATACTTATTCATTTTCTAGAGACAAGTTCCATCGATTAAGACATATTGGACATTAACTCAATCAAAATATAAGTTGCATTATGAATACTAAAAACTGGAGACATGGATGGCTTTATATCTTAGATATTAATTGCAGAGTTAAGTTGCATTATAAAAGTTGGTTATTTTTTTAGACTAGTTAGCATAAAAGTGTCTCCATGTTATAATGTTTTGCATTATAATATATGTTTTCGGTTGTAACTTATATGTTTCAACTTTTTTTTATTATCTTTTCTACTATCACATAAACAAATTCTAAATATCACAGAATTTGTGATATTGAGAAATTACTTCTAAATTTCATTCTACACTTCATAGGTAATTTTGCTATAGTAAATATTTTAAAAAACAAGGTGATTTTTGTGTTACATAAAACTCTATGATAATATTAAAATTTGAAAAAGAATAAAAAATTACAGGTTCCACAAAACACCTTATAGGTCTTATAGAGTATAGGGTGAGTATTAAGTGGTATAGGGTAGATTTTAGATACAAGATTTAGTATCCTGTATCCTATAGGATACGACACATGTATGGTTTCATACCATACCCATCCCGTACCTATTCACTCCTACTATAAACTATAGAAAGCATAACAAAATATATAACATATGAATATGTATTATTTAATGAGTTTAAAATTAACATTTCAAGGCTAAATGATGACTGATTTGTAATTTATGACCACTTCAATTTTATCTTATTTGGGATGAGACAGTAAAGTGCATAGATTTCCAAGTGCAAACACATAAAAGAAATAAATTGAAACCAAATTAAAAGTAATAAAAAGTTTAGACATTGATTGTGACAATTTGAAAATTAATGCACTCTAGTGCTTTTATCCCTAAAACGACTTATTGTTTATTAATAAATGGGCTACCAGACGCATGGAATGCAATATGATAGTACAATTACTAGGGGTCAATATTTTTTGTCTTAATTTTACTATTTTAGTACTGTCTCAGCCAATCATGATTAAACATGTAACAGTTTTAATGAGTAATATTTATGTTAAGTTATTTAATTTACTTGTGTGCCATATTATGATTGGTGGGAAGACAATCGAGACATCAATTTTGAGACAACAATAAAATAGCCTTTTTACTGTATTTTGACAAAACATCCAAAGACTATGCTTGAGCTTTCATATAGGTTTGTTGGGTATACAACCACTAACTATGATAAAATCACACAAAACAACAAATAAAAGATAAAAAGTAGGAAACAAGGGAGATGAACAGAAGTATCTATAGCTAACATGAAAAACCATGTGTGCAAACGAATACAAAAAAAGGTATAAAAGAATCTCGTTAAATTATGATAGTCTCAATCATGGAGATCGAACCAAATTCATATCCTAGAGTCTGCATAGACTTGTCGAGATATTATATCTCTCTCAATGGGCTCTAAAAGTTACTTTCAAACTCATATAAATAGTGCTACAAGCTTTTCAATTATGAAGTAACCTTTAAATACCAACTTACTGCTATAGATGGAGTTGAAAATAAGCCAATAAAAATGAGTAACTTTAAAAAAGAAGATATAACATAAATAACTGGAGCCACCATCTCTTCTTTCTTTGACAATGATCTTTTGTTACTCCACCTTGTGATAGTGGTGGATGGCTCCTATGCCTGTCAATTTAGCTTACATGGAAGCGAATGATCCATCTTTTTCAATTCTAAAAACCACACGGATTGCCTATTCTATGATAACACTCTATAGTTCAAGTCATACAAAATAAATCTTTTGAAATTTACCTAGACATAACATTATAAGCATAAATCTTAGTGCATGTACTACACTGAATCATGATAGTGCTACTTGTGGTGTAAACAAATCAAGTCGGTTCACCAACTATTGGAACCTGACCTGATGTTTACTCGAGTTTGCTTAAGAATAGTTGAGTCAAACTTGAACTTCATATGCTTAGCTCGATTAGGTCACAAGCCTAATCAACTAATCAAGCTGGAATCCAATATAAATGTTAGTAGAGTTTGGGTATTAATATTATTTTGATTAAAATTTAAAATATTTTTAATAAATTAAGTTTAAATGAGTTTAATTAAATTTAAACTCAAGTTTATACAGTGTTATATCAAGCCCAATTCTAGTTTAAAATCTTAGACTTGATCAAGCTTGAACTTTAAAACATAGAATCAAGTTCGAGCTTGAATTCAATATTAAATCATTTCGACTCAACTCGTTTGTAACATTAAGTGTCACTATCTCAAGTAAGGGTTTCTATCGATGCTATGGCGTATCTTTTATCCCAAGTATCTGTTCTATTCTCATAACCAAAAGTGTAGGAATAGTTATTCCAATGGAAAGATTAGGTCGAGGCGTTGCCGTTAAAATAATATGACTACTGTTTTTTCCATTGCAAAGGATCAACCCCTTTTCAATCCTGTAATTTGTAAAGTAGGGGGGAAGAAAATGTCGCATAGTAGGAAAGAGCAAATTTTTTCATATGATAATTTCACAACGGTTACCACGTTCCTTGGATTGTTTTTTTTCTTTTTTTCCCTTCCTCTAATCTAAATATATTACCAGGTATTTTGGCTACGAAAAAAGTCACGACAGCGGGGAACCAGAAATCTTGCTTCATAATAAATAGCAAATTCATTGAATAAATATTATATATTTATTCACTTGTTTTTATTATTCTTTTCATGTGGGAAGCGTAATAAATTATTTCAACATGTTGTATCATCCGGTCTTTGTCATCAAACTCGATAATTATATCACAATCCTATCTTTGACTAATATCAATTTCCTGATTGCTATTAGTTTAAAACGAATGATGCCCACCTTTTTTTTTCACTTGGCTAAATTAAGAAGTTAATACGAATGCAATCTGTCCTCCAAGGCGAGTTCATATTTTCTTGAAAATTTCATCCGACAAGGTGTGAACTCATGACCCAAAACTCTAAATGCACGAGCAGCATGCAGTGTTGTGCGTTGACTTAGCTATTTCGAGCGGTGCAAAGGCAATCACGATCCACAATGGTCTTCAAGATATATGGAAATGCTACAATTATTCTAGATGGTGCGGTGGAACAAAACAAGGACTCTTCGGGGAGATTTTCCTTTTGATTGAAGGAATCAGTGGTGACATGATTATTCACTTTGCCGTGTTAAGTTACACGTTATAGAATATAGATACAATAGAAATGAGATAAACAAGCAAGTTAATCATAGAGGATGATGCTGAAAATTTATATAGAAAACTTGACGTGTTGAATCACTTAGTTCAAACAAGAGCACGTTATAGCTTATGGGCAATTACAAAGTACTATATTTTTTTAAGGTAAGTTATACCGGATAGTATCAATATTGTATGTTAAGTTTATTTAAAGTATCAACATATTTAGTGGTTCAAAAAAAGAATTAACATTTGAAGTATCAATTAAATGAGGTGTTAATGTTTCGCAAAGTTTATTAGAGGTATCAATGTTTAGATTAATTTAAAAATTAATTTTCCTTAACAGTTAATGACAAATATATTGTTTGACTCATTTTGTGAATGTTAATTATTCTTTTAAACTATTTAAATATTGATACTTTAAATGAATTTATCCATAAATGTTGATTCCTTTTTTTAATTACTTAAAAATGTTAATATATCTTACATCTATACGTTGGTAGCTTTTAATATAATTTATTTTGTCCTTTCAATTTAAACGAATCTTTAAATATTAGCCTTTTAAAATAAATTCCTTTCATTCAAAGTGAGAACAAGTTATGCAAACAATAAATTGAAACTTGCGGGAATTAAAAGAATAGGAAAGAAAAGTTAAGTTAATGATATATAGTGACTAACTTATGCGTCAATCCACTCTTCTAGCTCTAAGCTAGGGACTCTGTAGTCACAGGGATATGTTTCACTAAGCCAATCAAAACTTGATTTTAAGTAGTTTACTTAGTCTCTCTTGCTTCACCTTAGCTAATATTGACTATGGAGTTTTTACTTGTAATACAAATCAAAAGATTGACACAGTATGGTTCCTCCGCTAAAAAGTAAGAAGGGAAGATTTAAATAAATTTGCAGTAAGAATATGAGTGCACAATATAGATTCAAAGTTTTCAAAAAGAGCAGTGTCTGTATATTTTTTTTCAATGTATGTTGTCTTGTTTTAAATGCTTCGGATATATATGCTTTTCTTCCAATAGTCATAAGTTTCGGTTGTAGTGTGCTTTGGATAAGTCTTCTAGATATTCTTGGATGATATCTTTCACTTCATTATCTTAGAATTGATTTTTGTATTTGAATTTAAATTTGAATGTAGCAACCTGATGCCTGACGCTTATCTTTAAAAACTGTCCTTAGTTTATCTTGAAGGACTCGTGCAAAACTGTCCCAAAATTTGAGTAGACTTATCTTCAACAGTCCTCTTTATATCACATAAAAATAGGACAGTTTATCTTCAAGTTCTTTAATGTTAACTTGATCCTCTTGATAAATATTGCCTCTAATCTTCAAATCTTTTCAATCTGATCATACATATAGTTGATGTCTTCATAAAACTAACATGAAATTGCGGCAGCTATTAATAAAAATAGAAAACTCAAATCTGCAGAAATCTTTATGAAGTATCAACTTTAATGATCTTGATCATCTTGATTTAATCCCCATGTATTGTAATATATCTTAATAGGACATATGAATATTACCTAAATGTATTCATCTTTTGGAGCTAGGCCTTTTAGAGTTCCTTCTGGATTGTCTTTTTAGTCCTTAAAAAATAGTTATCATTGAAAATTTTAGATAATCCTCTGGGCAAACTGATACTATTCATTATTTTATCTTTTTCATTAAAATCTACAATTAATAATTCAATTAGTTTTCTTTAACCTATTTTTTTATCATCAAAACTTTCTTTAAAGAATAACATAAACTTTTGGCAGGACATACTATGACAAATGTGCAGCTAAGGTATGTTAAGGAGTTGTTTAGAGAAAAATTTATGTATTTTTAAGTGCTTTGCATATATGTTAATACAAGCAATACAAGACTAATTATGTATGATAACTTAGCAATTGCTTATAAATGCATAAATGTGTTGATACAAAGTATGAATTTTTGTGAAATAAAATAAATACTATACCGCTTGATTTGTTTAAACATATTTTAGGAAGGACTAGAGCAATAATATAGGATCAGCTTGAATCGTCAAATTTTTATTTGTATTGTATTGTACCTGATTTATATATGTAACTTATCTATATAATATATGCATCATATTTATTTGGTCTGTTTATAAGTATGTAGATATAAGGTCCTTGCTAACAATGGTTACGCATACGTCGCGTGGATCTTGCTCCTGGCATGTGACTTCGGAATGCTGTTAACGAGATGGCTTGGAGAGAATGACAGTAGAGTAGGAACAGTATCTTAATATCTTAAATGCACAAGTGACAAGTAAGAGAGTTTGAGTAGACCTTGCATGTCAACCTTATAGTTCTTGAGCAGTTGGAGTAGAAATCACTTGAGTTGTCTTCTTTGATCTTTTTGAATAGAACCTCCTTTATAGATTGTTATTTGTCTTTTCTCTCAAAAAGTTGCAAATGAGGAGAAATAACGGAGTATTTATAGGCACTTGACGTAGATGATGATTGTCGGATCACTTCAGTGATTGATGGATGAGATGGAGTAAGCTCAACTCATGTTTATCCTGAATGAGCTTCTCATGGGCTAAGGCTAACAGCCATCTCCTGTGTGTGCATGAGCCTGCCTGAGAAAGGTTAGATGCGATGGACTGGCCCAACAATCCCTGTTCCAAGCCCACCAAGCCAAATCTCCCCAACCCATCCTAGTATAATTGAGCCGGACTTGTCAGGCCCTGTAACTTAGCCCACGAGTCAAGCCTAAAAAAAGAAATAAAATTTATATTTATATTTTTTAAAGCCTCATTACAAAGTAAAATTATTAGTTTTTTTATCAATATTTATTTCTTGACAAATGATCAAAATTTGGGATCTAAACCCACCTAAGGGAGATGTCTACGTGTATGTAAGGGTATGAGGCGAGGAGATGTCTATGTACATGTATATTGTTTAGTAAAAGACAAGTGAGGACAGATAGAATTAATATTATTATTATTATTTTTGGCCATTACAATAGGGAAGGAGAATTGAATTTGATACTTCTCACTTGAGACATTAGAGAAGATGCCACTAGTTTACAAGGCCATTGGCAGATAAAATGAATATTGTTGTACGAATATTTTTGTACTCATTTATAATTAGCATTTAATTCGTATAATTTTAAGAGTAAAAAGGAAAAAAAAGAAAATTTCTATTATATGTGGCTAGTAAAATAGATGTAAGATTTGAAAAAAAAAAAATCATGTTCGAAAAAAGCGATGAAACTTAAATCTTTTGTACCATTTCAAGATTAAAAAAAAAAGTCATATCTATCCGTGAGATAAATATGTCTTCCTAAAACAGTATAGATAATATATTAGAGATGTTCAAAGATTAAGATGCATAACACTTTTAGGTGTCAGTTAATAAATAAGAGGGGAGGGTGAATTATTTGTTATTAAAAACTTTTTTGAATTTTAATTTTTAACGTGTGCAGTTAATCAATGAATGCAATGTAATGAAACAACAATAAAATCTAAAATGCATAAAGTAAACAAAACTTAAGATTTATAGAGGTTCTTCCTTATGAGTTAGTCCTCTCTTCTAACTCCATTGCTGTTGATATGATATTCCACAGTGGTCATTCCATTAATCCAATAACCAATTGGGAGATTAGAAACACCAATGCTATTTTGCCTTGTCTTACAAACCTTACGCTTAGGCTAATCACAAAACTACAAGATACTAAGAAGTATCCTCTTAACCAATCACTCAAACTAACTCTTAAATATTAAAGTAAAGATAGTTTAAGCTGAGATACAATAGATTCACAAAATTTAAGAGTAATTCATAAGGTAAGAAGTAATGTGAGTAGTTTACAGCTTCTGACAAAAGTCCTGAAGAAAACTCTAGCAATACATCGATATTAAACTCAAAATTGAAAGCACAAATATATATTTTAATTTGAACTCTGTCTTCTTATATGTTGTTTTTGTAATGTCCCTCTTGAAAGAATCTCAGAAGTTTCTTCAAAATATCTTTTAAAATATCAACCCTTATCTTCTAGAAATTTGAACGTTTGAGAACTTGATTGTATTCCACAAAATCCTACCAAGTCTATCTTGATTTTATCATGTTGCTTCGAAGAAAAGATGCTATTTGATCCTTAATCTTTTGTTACTATTGCTTCATTAAATATTTGAAATTTGAAAGCTCTTAAAAAATTTGAAAGCTTTGATATTCGTAACTTGAAAAACTCCATAAATCTAGAAATAATTTGTTGATGGTATCTTATTCACATAACATTTTCATGCTTATCGATTCAGTCAGATAAAATGATGTCTTCATGTTTGAAATGTATCTTTAACAATATATGTGAAAATAGGAAATAGTTTTTAATTTAAGGTACTTATTTAAAATAATTACTTAAATACGGTTAAATTAAAAATAATTACCGATACACAGTATTAACATCGCATCTTATAATTGCAATATCACGTATATCGCGATTATAAGACACGATATATTAATAAAACAAACAAACGACCGACATGAGAGGGAGAGAGTGTCAAAGAAAATGACTGAGGAGAAAGAGAGTGTGACAGACATGGGAAAGGGAGGGAGTCTGTCAGAGAAAGATGATTAAGGGGAGAGAGTGTGTGATAAGAGAGAGAAAAAGAAAAAGAAAGATAGAAAGGATAGATGAGAGAAAGTAGAGAGACAGAGAAAAAGAAAAAGAAAGAGAGAGAAAAGAAAATACAGACGAGAGAAAGAGAAAAAGTGTTTGAAATATTTCCGATACCACACCTATATCGCGATATTCAAACGCGATATTTTATAAAAATAACATATCGCCTTTAATAAAATGTAATATAGGTACGATATTAAAACTTAATATCACGATTTATGTATAAAATTTTTTACCCCGTTTTCTAAATGTGATTTAACAATTGTATAATAGTAATTAATTTCATCCTATTTGTATATTGGTAATTTTTTTGTAGGAATGGTAAACATGTATTAGACCCTGAAAATAGAATTACTCCACTTTTGCAACAAACATTCAAGTTTCAGACTTATAAGATATATTATCTCCATGGATTTAATAACCTTCTTGAGTAGAACATATTAGATGTGTTACCTAAATACATCTAATGATTACAGTTAGGTCTTCATCAACAAATACTACAAAGAAATAATCTTGATACTTATGTAGAAGTGTTATCTTGTGATTGAAGCCTCTTTCAAAAGTTCTTGCATATGTTCTAGCATAACTTTTGATAAAGATTTTGGTAGGCCTTTTATTATATATTATAACTAAAATCTACACACTTGATTAAATAAATTAGGCATCTTTGATTCCTTTTTGTTATTATCAAAACTATTAAGGGAATATCCTAACAATACTAAATAACTTGAGTATCAAGAAAGTATAAAAAAAGAAGCTATCAAGCACATAACTATCATCACAATTGACTATAGAATAGTTATTGGGGTTGCAAACGAGTTGAGATATATGTGATCTACTTGAGCTTAATTAGCAAACGAGTTGACTCGAGTTTAAAGTAAAGCTCATTTATTTAAATGAGCTGAGCTCAAACTTTGATTTAAGCTCATGAGCCGGTTTGTTTAGGTTTGTAATGTGCTCATGAGTAGGTTGTTAGTAGATTTATGAGTTTTTATACTTATATATATTCTATATAACTATATAATTAAAATAACAAAAATTAATTTCTATTTAATATTTATGTATATACATTTATAGTAACACTTATATATTATTATGTTTGAAAAATATGGAAAGTAGAATATTTAAGTGATTCGATCTAGAGCTTAAATTTCAAACTCGATAAAAATCTTGGTAGACTTGTTAAAAAGCTCGGCTTGGCTCGGCTCGACCTTGATTTATAAATGAGCTGAGCTCAAATTAATGTTCATTAAGCAAAATGAAACATGCTCGATCTTAAATTTCAAACTCGAAAACGTCGGCTCGAGTTCGACATCAATAAATTTTAAACAAGTCGAGTTTGGGGCTTCAAAAGTTTGGTTCAACTCGATTTGTTTGCAGGCCTAATGTTCATAGTTCATCTCAGCATGTGGTGATCGACCACATCTACCTCAATAGATCTCAATTCCTCTAGGTGGTCAAGTATGGCATCTTAAGTGCATTGAATTATGCCTTAGCTTCACCTCTTGCTTGTTTCTTGATCTAAATGTGAAACCTGAATATTTCATTTTTGGTTTAATTTCTTTCAATTCAATTTGCATCAAATTCTAACCCATTTGAGACAAATAATCAACTGGGAATTGAAAGAAATATAATTTTTATAAAAAGTTTAGGAGTCGCCACCCGATTGAGGTCGGGAAAAAATTGTAAGTTAGGATCTATAGGCTAATTGATCATAACTTAGCAACTAGTCTGCCAGAAAAATTAGTTTAAAACTAATTTTTTGATAACCAGAGATTTTATGGATCTATGCGCTATCCTATTAAAACCAAACAGTTTACCACTCTTAAATTCTTTAACTAAAGTTCACCCCTTTAATGCCCTAAAGTTTATTAATATGTTTACATAGTATGCTAATTACAAGCTATTGTTATGATTCACAAATTAAGACTATAATTGATCAAATCAATATTTACAAAGACAAAGAAAAAAATATTTTTTATTATCTATTATTTTATGTTGCCCTAGAAGATGCCTATGTACCCGCTAATTATGATCAGACATCACATAATTCTTTTAGAAAAATTTTAGTGGGTTAGTCAATTTTAATTTTTGAATTCTTTAGCTTTAGATATATTAAATTTTATTATTTTGTTAAAATGCACTTTTAATATGATAAAGATCCTATGAAATATCAATTATTTTTTGTTTTAAGAAAAGGGATTTTCTTTTTTCTAGATGATAACATTTATCTCAAGTATACAAAATATATATTTTTTAACTTTTAATTATTTTGCTTTTATTGATATATGTGTGTATATATATTTTATAGTACATTTAATCGGTTGTCCACGTTTCTTATTACACTTCTTTTTGTTTTTCTAAACTTTCTTTTTTTTTTTTTTATTTATTTTTAGTTTACACATATGTAATATTTTATTACATTAAATAAACTAATCTAAAGGAAAGAAGATAACTTACCTGGGAACAAATGATCTGACTTGTGTTTGGGACGATTTAGAGATGGTGCTGATTTTAGTAGTAACGAAGGTTCACCAATTGGATTAGTTTTGATATTTGGTGAAGGCTGGATTTGGTTCTACAAGTGACAATCAGAGGCGGCTTCCACAGTCTTGATTCCACAGATCACTCTCCAATGATGATTGATCTCGAAAATAGTTCGAGAAAAAAAACTTCTAAAAAAAAAAAATAAAAATAAATAAAGACCACTTCGAATCTATATGTGAGAACTAGTTTTGAGTGATTTTAAGAGGAATGGATTGCTGTGGATGATGGGAATGATATCCTAAGCCTCTATTTATACTGTTCTATCTTCAATTTCAATTGGGAAACCCATAAATCTTCTAAAGATTCATACTTTTGTTAAATGTATTGTTTTTAACGAAATTAATCTAGATTGGTCAAATTGACCGTTAATTGTTTAATTCATTCAGAAAATAATAATAATAATAATAATAATAATAATAATAATAATGAAGGATTTGATCTTCGCGTTCTCTGAATTGCTTAATCCTATCTTCAAATCGAGTCAGATATCATTAAATCACGTCCAATTTGCTTAACCTTTGACCAAGTATGAGCGGGGATTTGCAGATTTTAAAACTCTTAACAATTGGATTATATTTCCACATCCCAGCCACTGTGCTTGGTTTCCTCATTTGCTTAAAGAGGCATTCCAAACGCCTTTATTAATAAATGTTTACTTAAACCGCCCCAGCTACAAACTTGGGCCAATGATTGGCCCGACCCAGGAAACTTTTCTCTTTATAATGATATGATAAATCTAATTGCTAATTAATTTGATAAAAATACTAGTTCCATCCACTGTAATGCCCAAGATTCTAAAAAATCCATTAAATAATAATTTAAAGCATGGTTTAAAACCACAGTCTTTATATATTGTGTACTATTTTATGAATACAAGATTTAGTTAATTAGCAAAAATAATTCATGAGATTTAGTTTATCTCGAACTTTAGGTGTTTATAAAATAGTTAACTTGAATTCAGTTGAGGTTACATTTGAAACCCTTCATTTTTTTATTTTTTTATGATTGTCTATTTTATGTCATTGGGATATTAGAGAAACTATTAAGCCTGAAAAAAAAATTATTTTTGCCAAGAGACTCATTTTATTGAATCCAACATGCAATTTAGATTTCTCTTATCGTTTTAGATTAGAAAAATCAATTTAATCACTCCATGACCACCACAGGCTCAACATGAGCAACTTTCCAAAATTGGAGGGGAAAAATGGGGTGTCTACACCCTTTAAATGTAGTCCTCGAGTAAATTCAATTGAACAAACTCAAAATTTTCGCATTACTTGACTTTGCACAATTCAATAAACACATACATACACTTGAGTAGCACCTACAATTTCAATAAACTCAAAATGTATATCTGGTCGTTTCTTTTTTTCTCTTTTTAGGCTACATCTAATTGCTTGTTATGTGCTAACGTTGGCTCAACATCCTTTGACTAAAAACTATCATATAGTAGCTAATAACAATACCAACAATATTTGGAGTGATAAGGCTGATCTATGGTGTGATAAGGATGGTTTCTGGAGTGATAAGGATGACAGACACAGTAGAGGGAATATGCTTGGTGATAAGGACAGTTGGGATGTAACAAATTCTGTTCAGAGTGGTAATCTAGCTAATAACAACTTCTGATATTCTAAGGATATGAGTTGTATCTAACGTAATCTTATTGTACATATCTTGAATAGATTTTCTGTTAGCATAGTCTCTATTTAAAGCTCATTGTATCACTGCTTCATATATGAGAAAGTATTGAATTAATAACAGTAATTTCAGTCTTCATTTTTTTCATATAAAACTCATTTTTCTTCTTGGTATCAGAGCAGGGACCGATCCTGCCTCTCATCATACCATCATGACTTCACTATCCTTGAACGTTGGCAACTTTGTCACTCTCAAACTCACACAATCCAACTACCCACTATGGCGAGAACAAGTTCTTGGATTAGCAGAAAGCCAAGATCTCGTCGGCCATCTCAACAATGAAACTCCAGCTCCTGCAAAATATCTCCCATCTGAAACAGACACTGCAGCAACCACTACAACATTATCAAAAGAATTTATTACTTGGCAAAAGTCTGATCGTCTCCTTCGTGGCTGGATCATCGGAACTCTGTCAGAAGAGGCTCTCGGACTTGTCATTGGAATCGACACAGCTTATGCTGTTTGGGAGGCTCTGAAAGCTGCCTATGCCCAGGACTCTCAAGAGAGGGAATTCACTTTACGACAACAGCTCACATACTTGCGTAAAGATGCAAGTAAAACCATCAATGATCATATTCGAGTCTTCAAGGGACTCTGCGACAATCTTGCTGCCATTGGTAAACCCATACCTGAAAAAGAGAAAATCTTTTGTCTTCTCACTAGCCTTGGACCAGAGTATGAAACATTTACCACCACAATGTTGAAACCACCAAGACCAACCTATTCAGAACTGATATCACAATTGCAGAATCTTGATCAACGAAGAAATTGGTTCTCCACTGAAGCCGATGCAGCACATAGCTCATTGACTCCACACGTTGCCTTCTATAGTCAACAGCAAAAACAATTTCCTACTGGAAACTCAAGACCACAAAACAGATCATTCACTTCCTCAGGTCGTGGTTTTCAAGCTCAACAACAGCGACAACAGTCCTCTTTTTCTCCTCGTCAATCCACTTCAGGTGTACAACAACAACGACCTCCGCCTCCAGGCCAAAGAAGAATGACTACTACTGAACGCGATTTATATCGCAATGAGATCTGTCAGTTTTGTGATAAACCAGGTCATATTGCCAAAATCTGTTGGTGGTTGCCTAAACCATCAACCTCATCAGAAGCAATTCCACAAGCACTAGCTGCCCTCACGATAGACAATTCCATTGTGGACACAGAATGGACTTCTGATACAGGCGCATCAAATCACATGACAGGTAAGCAAGGTATGTTAACTAATCTCCGTCCACATTTCGGTTCAGACTCCATTATAATTGGTGATGGTTCTGCTATACCAATCACAGGTATTGGTGATACATGTATCAAACAACATGATAAAACATTACCTCTTAATGATGTACTTTTGGTTCCTAATTTAAAACGCAATTTACTATCTATCAGTCAGCTCACTTCTCATTTTCCTGTTAACTGTGAATTTTCTGATGATATTTTTTGTATAAAGGAACGGAAGACGGGGCGTCCACTAATAACAGGGAAAAGAAAGGGTGATTTATACACATTATCCAGTGCCCCAGAAACTCATTTTTCGCATCGATTCAAATCTGGCACTGCAGATATTTGGCACCAACGCCTAGGCCATCCTCAAGCTTCAGCTGTTCATTTATTAAAAAATAAGAACCTAATTGATGTCACCGGTTCCTTAAAAACCGAACATTTATGTGATAGTTGTCAATTAGGAAAATTAAGTAGACTACCATTTGCTCTTTCTGAACATTCTAGCTCTAGTAGTTTTGATAAAATTCATTGTGATTTATGGGGACCTGCTCCTGTTTTATCTATTGGCAAATTCAAATATTATGCATGCTTGGTTGATGATTTTACAAAGTATACTTGGATTATTCCCATGAAAAATAAGTCTGATTTTTTTATTTCTTTTTTGGCTTTTGAAAAATATGTGGAACGGCAATTCAATAAAAAAATCAAAATCTTTCACTCTGATGGTGGAGGAGAATTTGTCAACTCTAGACTATCATCACACTTTCTTGCTACAGGTGTTTGTCATCAAATCTCTTGCCCTTATACTCCAGAGCAAACAGGTATGGTTGAGCGTCGTCATAGAATTATCCGAGAACTTGGTATGACCATGCTTTTTCATAGTCATGTACCACTAAACTTATGGGTAGAAGCTTTTACTACAGCAGTTTATCTTATGAATCGTCTACCATCCTCTTCTCTCCAGTTTGAGACGCCATACTTTATGCTTCATGGCAAACATCCTGATTATTCTGCACTTCGTGTGTTTGGCTCCAAGTGCTTTCCTTACACATGGGACACCAAAAATCATAAATTTGATCCCAAAACAGTGTTGTGTGTTTTTGTTGGATATAGTGAAAAACATAAAGGCTACAAATGCTATCATCCACCTAGTCGTAAATTTTTTATCTCAAGACATGTTGTATTTGATGAGAATTTTTTTCCTTATAAATCTCTTCTCTTCGTATGTCGCATGCTCTTAATTTTTGATTCTTGGCTACCTTCATCTAACAATCTTCCTGAGAAAGATGATTCATCGTTGGAGTCTACCATTTCTATCCCGCTACCATCTTCAGCAGATCACTCACTCTCGTCCTCGACACAATCTGTTTCTATTGCTGCTGATAGTCCTGCTGCACCTGATACAATTTCTCCTGCGCTGGATTCACCTTCTGTTCCTCTACAACCTGAAATTGAAACTACACTACCCTTGTCCCACAATCCATCGCAATCTACAGTTGATTCAGTCTCTCACCCCATGGTCACACGATCCAAACTTGGTATAGTCAAACCAAATCCCAAATATGCTCTCACTGTCACCTCTTCAGCTACTATACCTTCTGAACCAAAAAGTGTTAAATCAGCCCTCATGCACCCTGGCTGGAAGGCTGCCATGGATGATGAACTCTCTGCTCTTCATCAAAATGCTACTTGGTATTTAGTTCCTCGGACTCCTCACATGCATGTTATTGGCTCTAAATGGGTTTTCAAGACCAAGCTTAAACCCGATGGTACTTTAGATCGACTCAAAGCCCGTCTCGTTGCTAAAGGATATCATCAAATAAACGGCATTGATTATTTTGAAACATTCTCTCCTGTCATTAAACCAGGTACAATCCGACTTATTCTCCTGTGGCTTTGGTAAATTGTTGGCCTATCCGACAGCTTGATGTTAAGAATGCCTTCCTACATGGTACCATAACTGAAGATATCTATATGGAACAACCACCAGGTATGATCGATCCCCAACAGCCCATGCATGTCTGCAAACTTAAACGTGCTTTGTATGGTCTTAAACAAGCACCCCGTGCTTGGTTTGATCGACTTAGTGAATTCCTTCTAGCTTATGGTTTTACTTGTAGTCTGGCTGATCCTTCACTCTTTGTTTGTCACTCTGAACATGGCTCACTTGTTTTGCTTCTTTATGTTGATGACATGCTTCTCACAGGCTCTACTATGCAGCTAGTTAACTCTTTCATTCAGGTGTTGAGTTGTGAATTCTCCATGAAAGATCTCGGACCTGTTCATCACTTCCTCGGAATTGAAATCTCTACCACAACTGATGGATTGCATTTGTCTCATTATGCACTCAACATCCTGGATCGTGCTTATATGCGTGACTGTAAACCTATGCCCACTCCATTAGACACCAAGTTTCACCTTGGAGCGGATTCTACTCCTGTTGCTGATCCAAGTCACTTTCGAAGCATTGTTGGAGCTCTTCAATACCTCACACTCACTCGCCCAGATCTCTCTTTCAGTGTTAACTATGTCTCTCAGTTTATGCACGCTCCACGGTCTCTCATTTAAAATTGGTTCATCGCATTCTTCGCTACGTCAAAGGCACCATTGATACTGGTTTATCACTCACGGCCAATACTACATTCGAACTATCTGCATTTTCTGATGCTGACTGGGCTGGTTGTCCTACAACTCGGCGCTCTACCACTGGATACTGTACATTTCTTGGCACTAACATTATCTCTTGGTGCGCAAAGAAACAACATACTGTTTCTCGCTCAAGCACTGAAGCAGAATATCGTGCTATGGCCCATACAGCTGCTGAACTCACATGGCTTACATATCTTCTTCACGATCTTCGTATTCCTCTTGTCTCCTCACCAATCCTTCATTGTGACAACATTAGTGCTCTTTACATGACTGTTAATCCTGTTTTTCATGCTCGAAGTAAACATATCGAGTTAGATTATCACTTTGTTCGTGAAAGAGTTGCACTCGGCTTACTTATCACTAAATATGTTTCCTCTGCCAATCAGGTTGCTGACCTCTTTACGAAACCTGTTCCAAAGTCTGCCCTCGCCTACTTTTACACCAAACTGTGCCTTCAACCTCGGCTCAGTTTGCGGGGGAATAATAACAATACCAACAATATTTGGAGTGATAAGTGATAAGGATGGTTTCTGGAGTGATAAGGATGACAGACACAGTAGAGGGAATATGCTTGGTGATAAGGACAGTTGGGATGTAACAAATTCTGTTCAGAGTGGTAATCTAGCTAATAACAACTTCTGATATTCTAAGGATATGAGTTGTATCTAACGTAATCTTATTGTACATATCTTGAATAGATTTTCTGTTAGCATAGTCTCTATTTAAAGCTCATTGTATCACTGCTTCATATATGAGAAAGTATTGAATTAATAACAGTAATTTCAGTCTTCATTTTTTTCATATAAAACTCATTTTTCTTCTGTAGCAAGTATCTACAATCCCACATCTTGTTTCGGGTTCGGCCTTTATGTTCTCATTCCTCACTTGTCCTTTCAATAATGTAGTAATAATACTTATAACTCAATTTCTACATCAACCTCAATTTCAATAATGTAGTAAATTTTTTGGTTTTTCATACAAATTAGTAGCCAAACCAGAAATTAAACCTCTCATTTGATCTCTGGTTCATCTTTATTTTTCCAATCTCGATTTGTGGCAACTCCAATAAAATGAATTTTCAAAATCGAACTTTTATAAAAATCCCTAATGGTTTCTTGTTGAGTGTTCCATATTTAACAAGTTAGGTTTAAAACGATCTAGAACCTTTAGGAAGATAGAAGCAAAATATAAGCTCGATAGTTGCAAGTTTACTCGTTTCAATAATTTGATTTCACATATATTATTAATATTCTATGTTATTATGGCAAAATGTCTAAAATCTAAAAAAATCTAGGACTGAACTTGTAAATGTGATTTCATGATTATTTTTAATAACATATACACATAAAATATTAAATTTTATAGGTTTATTTTATCTCACTTTTGTCAAATTCTTAATATCATCAATTTGCTTAGTAGGGGTTGGATATTTGAAGCCATGAAATTCTCTTGTGCTAAATAGCATAAGCTCCAAGGATATCTTCTACTATAAATAGCATAATATCCTAGGATATGGTCCTTCATCCTTGTTTCATGATTCGCATGTTCTTATAAATATCAATATTTTTATCTTTATATTTTCTAAAACCCTGATTAAGATTAAAAGTGAAGGCTCAAGCTACAGTCTCAATATTTGTCACCATTATTCTTCTTGTGGCAGAGATGCAACTTTATGAGGCATCTCACAATTTCAATCATTACAAGGGGTCCAGTCCCTCCTCCAGGAAGTACCTGCAGCTTTACTCTAGGCAAAGGCAAGCCTTGCCCACCATCACCACATGGATACTTCACAAAAGAGACGGCTTTACGTGGGATTGTGCTATCGCAGCCCACTATCACAAGGTCCAGCCCACCAATTTGCCATAACGCTTCCCTTCCTTCTTCCGCCTCACATTAAGACAAAGATAGTCCACTATTCTCTCTTTCGTCTCTTTCTCAGTTGAAACCCTAATGTGTGAATGCTAACTCGTGTGCTTGTGAATGCAGGTTTAATGATGGCTTATGGTATGATACATACTAACTCCATACTCAAGCAGGGTAAAGGCTATCCTTTCCTGTTATTCATTTTAGTATTTATATCTTTCCCTGTATAGTTCTATAGTTTCGATGATTATATCTATTAGATCAGTTACGGATATTGTATATTGTAACTACTTAACTGATATATGTTACATAAGCTAGCTAAAAAAATCTCAACAATGAATAATACTTGTTCTATTGTATACTATAATCACTCAACCACTTTGATTGCCTCCTTTGCCTACTTGTAACATATTGCTAAAGGAAATATGTAATAATAGCTAGACAAAGCATGTAATAATTGCTAAAGAAAGTATGTAATAATAAAAAATTGATTTTATTTAAGAGAGATCCTCGTTAATTTTTTTTCCTTTTTATGTTTAATTTTTTTGGGTTTATGTCACAAATGACACCTAAGTTTTGATAAAATATGTAATTAGGTGCCTAAATTTTAAAGTTAATCAATTTAATACTTAAAAGAACATTTTATGTATGTTAACGGCACTCCCGTCAAGTTTTTTTAGGTACTAAATTGATTAATTTCAAGGTTTAGGTACTAAATTGATCAATTTCAAGTTTAGGTACTAAATTGATCAATTTTAAAATTCAAGTGTCTAATTGTATATTTTTTCGAAGTTAAGATATCATTTGTGATATTATTCCATTTTTTTTAATTCATCGAAATAGGTGTTAAATTTGGATTGAATATAATCATGTTAGGGTAAAAGGTTTAATTTGTACCATCGTATTGCTTAATTTTATTGCTTTTTAATTGGAACATTAATTTAAAAAGGAAAGATTGAGTTTGCACTCTTCATCTGTTTAATAATGTAAAATTGAAATGGTGATGATGATGATTATTATTATTTTACAAATTACAGTCGATAGATGTCTATCAAAATCAGGCCAAATGTCTTAAATACCAAGTCAACGTATATATATGTGATAAATGTCTATAGGAGACCACAAAATGGGGACTTTAGTAATTGTGCATTGTTTTATAATTGAAAATATCCAATAAAAAAATATTTGGATATTGCCTAATCATTTGATGTACAAATTATAATGTGACACATTATCCATCAATGCAGCAATTATTGCAAATGAGCTGGTGGAAGTCTTTTGTAGCTTAGACAGATAAGATTTGGCTATTTTTAATACTAATGCCAACATAGACTACAATAATATTCAATATTAAAATATAAGAGATTAGTTTTAGTGTTGCTCTCTTGAAAATTAATTTTTACCATAAATTCCTTTAATTGCCTTTCAAATTGAAAGTATGCTTCTTATATTACAAATAGTTGAAACTAATTTTAGTATGATAATTTTTATATACTTTAATAGTTTATATTTTCCAATACATTACGCTATTCGTTTTGGATAATTTGATTACATTTCAATAAAGTAAGGTGTGAACATTTGAAAAAAAAAAACAACTACAACAAGAATTTTATTTTGACATATATTACATTTATTCTTTTTTGGTATTCACACTGTGAATACATATCCATCTATTGCATATAGAAGGAAAACTTATAGTGCCTCATAAGGTGGCATCTACATAGTTGAATGATAGTTGTTACTATATGCGAACTCTACTTAAGGCAAATGCACATTCCAGTTTCCCTTCAATTCCATTATGCATACTCTTCACATGTCTTTGTCTTCTAATGTCTATATGGTTGTATAATTCTTTTAGATTGTTCATCAATGTGGGGATGGTAAGTAGTACTAAACTATAAGTTAGTACCTAGACTCCTTTGTAAGATCATCCACAATTTTGATACAAACCTATGATCTCTATTTGATACAATACTTGATAGACATGCAATTGCATAATTTCTCAAATGTATATCTATGTTGATTTCACTATGGAGTATGGCATGTCGATTGACAAGCAATATGACGATTTAGTCAATGGATCACCTATTACCCATATAGCGTTGTATCTGAATGCCGTCTTTGGTAGACCTCACTCAAAGTCTATGGTAATTTGATCCCACTTCCATTTAGGAATGGGTAATGGTTTCAGTGGTCCTTCCTGTTGCTAGTGTTCGACATTCACTTGTTAGTGTCATTGCTTAAGGAAGTCATCATAAGTGTTGACATTAGTAGTTATTTCCCAACCATTGACATGAAGAGGACACAAATCTATACCATATATGATTATCGGTTGGCCATATATATTTATTAATTTCCTTGTTTATATTACATATGCTTGTTTTACTAACTTGCTTGTGTCGCTTGAATAATATGAAATAAGGACATACTTTACTTTGTTGGATGCAGTTGACTCCCTAACAGTTTGATTTTGCAACACAATCAAAAGTTGGGATTGGGATACATTACAAGCAAACTAGGTTTTAGAGATAAAATTTTTGTTTCTAAGCGTAAATTTCAGTTGCAAAAATCATTGTCACTAATTATAAAGATATAAGCGATTTTGCAAATTTTTTGTTGCAAAATTCTTGTCTTTAAAGATCAAGTTTCTTGTAGTGATAGAATCGAAGTGCAGAGCATGCCAATGATTAAGTGGAGTTAGGTAGAAGGTTAGGAAGATAATAGACTAAACGTAGTTAAGAGAAATGGTTTAAAACTTGATTGCTCTTTCTTGAAACTTTCTTTTTCCCTTTAGTGATTTTAATTAATAATAGTTAATAAACAAATCTAGATTTAGCTCATCTTGTTGTTTGGTAGGGTATTCTATTCTTTGTAGTGCTTGTAGTTTGTGGAAGTATTAATATCCAAAATTACTTTTATAATAACTAAATTTATTGTATAACATAGTGAGAAGATAATTAATTAAAGCCATGTAAACTTTAACTTGTAAGATGGTTCTTATATTGCGGGGTGTACATGTGATATGGTGATTTTAGGACAATCTTATTAGGCTTCCTCTAAGTCATTACATGTTTTATCCATTTTATTATGATTAAGTTTGAAGCTTTTAATTGTTACATGAATTTTTTTTATTATCTCCATGCAAAATATTGCCTTTTTTTTCAAAAATAGATATTGCATCTGACTTCTAAAAGTAAGATTTTATTTGGTTATTAACTTAAATCATATTAAATTCTCTTTTATCTGTAGCATTTTTTTATTATTCTCATTAATAGTATTGTTTTTAATTATTTAAATTAAATCTAAACCAGTGAATGATGCATCACCATGTGTTTGCTTAAAATAGTTGGTGTTTCAGTCATTGTTGATATCAATTATTCATAAAAAGATATGTTAAGAATGAAAGATAAATTAAACAAAGAAAAACTAGTTTTGATTTAAGTACCTAAATTTCAATGAAACTCATTAAATATTAGTAATGAATTTATTAAATTTTTAATAATAGGACAAATTGAAAAAAAAATGAAATGTTAACAATGATAAGACAACTTCATACTATATATAAATTATTTAAAAAATCAATTGTAATTAATGGGTAAAAATATCATTTCCTAAAAATGAAATATGAATGTGAGAAAGGAAAGATTTAATATCTATCTTCATATTGCATAATACGATTATAATTATGATATGTCAAAAGGATATATTGTAGCCTTTGTAAAGATGTTGGGATTGAAAAATAGAATTACTTATTTGAATATCTTTATCATGTAAACTTTCATTCATATCCTAGTTTCTATAGGGTCATGGACTTTGTATTTGTTGCGCTTGGGATGTTGTTTAAGTAATGCTTTAATTCCACTAAGGAAAAAAACATTCAAAGAAATTCATCTTTTGTTAAGATTTTAATAATTTGAATATCTCAATTATGGAATTTGAAATTTGGTTATTGTTTTCCCATAAAACCAAATAACTTTTCATTTTGGAATTTACTCAAATTCATTTTCAAATTACTTACCATATTTAGGGGTGAGCTGATATAGGATGGGTAGGGTATAAGGTACTATCCATACCCTATCCTATCCTGTATGGTATAGGATAGTAGATTTGCTATCTGGATCCTACCCTGTAGCATTATCTACCCATCTTGTACCCATACCCTGTAATACTCATAGGGTACAGGGTACCCTATGAAACCTGTAAAATATTTTATGAGCCAATAATTTTTTTCCTGAATCTATTTATATTTATACTTTATACGACATCAAATATGGTATACTTATAGCAAGAAAATAAATAATACTTTTGTTTAATTTAGAATTTAAACAAACACATCAAAGCTGATTAAAAAAAAAAAATTGATCAATACAAGTCAACTGACAATTTCGTAGTAGAAAAAACCAAAAAACAACACAAAAAATATGACCAATACAAATAAAAAACCAGCCTAGCAAAGTTGTGAAATCTAGTAGCTTAAACAAAAACACAAAAACAGCTTGAGAATCATCTTTAAAACTCCTTTAACTTCCAGAAAGCATAGCTTGTGAGGCAGCTTGTTGTAAAACTAAAATGAAAGAAAATTTACAACATGAAGGAGAAAGTTCATGTTATGCACAAAGTCTATGGTGCATTTAAACATGATTGCTAAGCACATAAATAACAAGAATTAAAATCAAAGTAGACATTACAAAAGATAATTAGAAACTAATCGTAGTACATATTAAGAAATTCCTACCATAATCATAGCCACTTTATCAGTGAAAATGCATTTTCTCTACAAATTAAAAAAAAAAAAGCTAAATAAAAAGTTAGTACTATGGAATATGAAAAATGTTATAAAGTTGAATAACGATACAAGAGAAAAAAAAAAGAAATAAATATTAAGTTACTATATGATTTTCTCTCATTTTTCTTGTCATTGATTGAAGAGAAGGATCTAGATCATTCTCCCACTCATTTAAAGATGCCAAAATGCCAACAACTTCATAAAAGTAAGAGTTGGATGTAACATACAATGATCCTGATTTTTTTTTGTCTCATAGAATTTCCTCAAAAATTTGGACAAAACACTAGCATTTTCCCAATCATTACGCAAGGGGACATCATTACCAAGTTTAATTGTATATGATGGGTCCTCATCTTCCAATCTTTAGAAGGCTTTCTTGAACTTAAAGGTAGTTTCTAACATAAGATATGTGGAGTTCCATCTAGTAGAAATGTCTAAACATACAGAACCTTTATAATGAATTCTTTCACGCTCAATACATGCTTGGAATTGTTGAGCTCTAGAAGGTGAACTTCTCACATATCTTATAGCATTTCTAATTCGATCTATGGAGTCTTGAATTTCTTTTAACCTATCCTTTACAATCAAGTTTAAAATATGGGCACCACATCTGATTTGAAAGAATTCCCCATTCAATATAAGTAGACCATCACATTTATATTTCTCTTTCAAGAATTTCAAAGCGGTGTCATTTGAATATGCATTATCAACAGTAATATAGAAATTCTATCTTCTAACCCCCATTCATGTATGAATTTCTCTATCATCTTGCTAATATTCTTCCCTTATGACTAGGCATGACAACAAAATTAAGGATCCTTTTATGCAATGCACAAGAATCATCAACAAAATGTGCAGTGAGACATAAATAGCCAAGGTTTTGAATGGAATTCTAAATATCAGATGTAAAAGCAATCCTAGATTTTAAAGATTTAAATCTTTCCATCAATTGGGACTTTTCTTGAACATAAAGCTTCATGCAATCCTTACCTATGGTAAAACGTGATACATGCTTAAACATTGGTTGCACTGCACTAACAAAATCCCTAAAACCTTCACACTCCATGGTAGAGAATGGTTGCTCATTAATAATGACTATTCAAGCAAGCATACGTCTATAATGATCTTGGTTAAACTTCCATGAGATAAGATAACCATTGTCACTATCAGTTACATCTTCCCTTATTTTTGTGAATGAAATAAGAATCTTTTGCTTTTTAGCCATATTTTGGGGAAATCTAGAATAGGATCTCAAATGCTTCAACATAGAAGATGTACCCCAACCAAAATCATATAGTAACTCAATTCCACAATAATTGCACTTTGTTTTAATAGTCTTCAGCTTATGGTCATGTGTAATAGTAATCTTAGTAAAATGAGCCTAAGCAGGTGAACCTTTGTTTTTCTTGGGACATACCTAGGACGAAGAGTCACTAGCTGATAATGCAAGCTCTTTACTTGAACCTGAAGTATTATTCTCCTCCCTTTTACTTTCCATTTTTGCTATAGAAAAATCAAAATATAGCAAGATAAATTAGTCATTAGCTCAAATGTACATGCTTTACATTTATCGTTCATAAAAATGGAAAAGGAGTTTAGAAATATATTTTACGTGTGGCATGTTAATTGAAGCCATTAATTAGATCATTTATATAAATGGCGTTAAAGTCCTTAGGAACATATACCCAAAGAAAAATTATGTCGAACACATACCCAAAACTATAAGCGTATCCTCAATCACAAACCAAGAGAAGGCAATGAATAGCCAATCCTTCACCACTCCAAGAATTTTGTACCAAAGATCGGCTTATAGACTTTTCTTAAATATTACAACACATGACATCCATTTGAGAATGTTTTCACATAAAATAATGAAGAAAAAAAATAAAAATGTAAAAAAATTGAAAATTTAAATGAATAATACATAACCCAAGAAGCTAGCTTCAGATCGTGTTGTTCAATAAAGTATATACTCATTGCACAACAACCATTTTGTAGAAACACGTTCAACCATATCAAATCATTCATTGATCCCAATAAAACATACAAAATATGCATAATGCAGAATATTCCATATGTTAAAACAGAGAAAGAGAGGAAGGAAATGCTTGCTCTAAAATTAAATCATTGCAAAATTTATGTTGGCAAGATATTCCATTGTAGATTAAAAAAATAAATTGAAAATGAAAATGACAACAAAATATACAAAATGAACATACCTTTTCACGGAGGAGTGAGGAGTGATGAGCATATGAGTGGCGTGAGAAAGGTGAGACAAAGAGTGGCATGACAAAGGAGTGTGGTGGCGTGAGAAAAAGTATGGGTGGCTGAGACATAGTCACAGAGATTGGCGTGAGAAAGGAATGTGGGTGGCTGAGAAAGCATCATAGAGATTGACGTGAAAATGATAGTAGGTTTAGGGTTTTATTGGGCTGGGCTAAATGTAAAGTATATTATTATTGTTTAACCAGAAAAAAAATATTCTTATTAGTTTTATTTTTCTTTTAAAGATTTATATTGGGTGGGTACAGAGTACCCTATACCCTGTACTTAAAATATAGGATACAGGGTGGGTACAAGTAAGGGTGTGCAAAAAAACTGATGAGACCGAAAAATCGAATCGAAATCATAAAATCAATCCGAAAAATATGGTTAACCGGTTTGTTGGTTTTGGTTTAGGATTATGGTTTTTATTTTTTTCGGTTTTCGGTTTCGGTTTGTAATCACAAAAAAAACGATGGTTAACGGTTAACCGTTTCAATATTCATGAATATATTATATATATACACACTTAAGATTTACATATATATATAATTTACCTACGTTTATATTCCTTTGATTTTGATTAAAATACTATTATTCTATGTTTGATGAAAGTTAATATAGTAATTGATTTGGTTTGATTTTATTGATGATGATACATCCAAAGGTTTTTTTTTTTTCTCTTTTTCTTAATTTGATTTCTTTCTTTTTAGTTATTGTAATATATATAATAATTTAAAGAAAAACACTATGATAAAGGCTAAAAAATAAAATTTGTTGAAATTATCAATTTGATTTTGAAAACCTTTATGTTAAATGATTAAAAACGGAAAGCTAAATAAATTAACCGAATAAAACGGTTAACCGTGAAAGCGGTTAACCATTTATAATGGATTGGTTAAGGATTGAGATATTAAAAACCAAATATTACGGTTAGGTTTAAAAAATAGAGCACCGATCCGTGAACACCCCTAGGTACAGGGTATTGAAACTCATACCTGTACCCTACCCTAACAATATAGGATCCAAAAAATTCTACCTATACTCTATCCTATAGCTTTTGATATCCATTCGGACCCTACCCGATCAAACAGGATCCAGGTGGGAATCCGATGCGATAGGATTACCTGCTTACCCCTATTATTTATAACTAAATTATAATACCATACAACATTTATAAGTTAGAGCATCACATATTAAATTGAAAAAACATCATTTTAAAGAGTAAAAGTCACCATAATTGATAATATGCATGATGCATAAAATGTGTTAGGCATTGTATTCTTTATAGCATAATATTTGTTACATATTGCATTATATATCATGCTTAAGGCATTTAGTAAATAAAAATTTCACATGGTTTTAATATATTGCTTAATTATATATGTATATATTGTAACAGGATGAATGATTTTTTCTTGTAATTTTGTATTTATTTGTCATATAAAATTCACAAGTAAAATTGAATTATATGAAAAACGAACAAGATTGATTCACACACACACACATATATATACATATACACTACTGCAATATAGTATGTAACACATAGACCTTAATTGATAATATGTGTAATGCGTAGAATGTGTTATGCATTGTTATTTATACAATAATATGTGTTACACCTTGTATTATAGATCATGCTCAAGGTATTTAGGAAATAAAAAATTTCATGTTGTTTAATAGACTTCTTTAATTATAAATATATATATATATATATTGCAAAACAATGCATTATTTACTTATGATTTTTCATTTATTTTTCATGTAAAATTCATAGTGAGTCGTATGAAAAACGGACAAGATTGTTTCATTCTCTAGGCCTAAAAATTCAAAAATTTCTAATCCCTTATACCTATAACTAATTATGAAGATTATGAATCATTAGAGTCAAATTTAAACTGCAACATTTAACTTAGATATAGGCATGGTTTGTTTCAACCGAGAATCGAATCGAAACCATCACCACGGTTAAAGAACCGGAACCAGACCGGTTGGCAGGTTCTAGAACCAGCTATGGAACCACCGGTTTCATGATTCCATTGAAAAAAAATTTAAAATAAAAATAATATTAAATATAAATTATTAATATTTAAATTAATTTATATAAATAGTAAAATTTATTACTTATTCACAATATTTAATATGTCATTATCAACAACACAAAAAATATAACTTAAAATTATATATAATTAGTTTAAATAAACTTCTCCTAAAAAGCAAATTTATTTTCTTAATAATATGAGACTATTTTTTGCATTGTAATTTTTCTTTATCTTGTAGAGTATTTTACAATATCATAATACTAATTATAATTGATATCGAATGTGTTTGCATACAATAAATGTGTATTCTAAATTTTTTTATTAAATAATTTAATACTTTTATATCCAATAATTATTTTGACTTTAAATTAATTTATTAAAAATTAAATTTATTTTTTATTTTTATTTTTTTTAAAGACGTTCCATTGTTCCAAAACTGGAATCGGACCGGAATTAAGAGACGGTCTAGATTTCGATTCTTTAATTTCAAGATCCAAAATCGACAATTCTGATTCTGGTTCGATCCGGCTTGATTCGATTCCGAAATCAAGACGATATCTATTCTAACTCATGAACATAATTCAAGATCTGCCTTGACCTTCCCCGTCTTTTAATTCTATGTTTATCCCCATAGTATCAATATTATAATAATTAGGGCCATGGGCTGACTACGATGTGGTTGGCCCAATTTCAATGGTTTTAGCATCGAGTGGCTTCTTTCTTTGGGGCCTTTCAGCAGAATTAGACCGTGTGACAACTATTTCCGTTTGTCTTGTCTCAATTTATTTATTTGTCTTATTTTATTTTATTTTAGATCGTATATGTCTCATGTTTTATATCCATAGTGCTTTTATCTTCTTAATTTCTTTGTAACTTCATGATCTTAGACATCTCGTTTCAAGTTGGCAGTAAAATGACATCAATAATGATGCTAAAATAACGAGTCTCTCTTAGCTCTGTGTTTGGCAACAAAAAAAAAGGTGTAAAAAAAGTTCTGAAGAAAATGTAACTTATGAAAATGTTTTTTTTTTCTTTTTTTTTTAATATAAAAAGGAAGTCAGAGAGGGTAATGAAAGAAAGCATATATTTTCTAGTGGCCCAGCTGACATGAGAAATGATATAAACCTTTATTATTATTATTTTTTTAAATTCTTTACCATGTTTACCTTTCTAATTTTAATTTTATAATTTCACATCCTTCTATTTCAACCCATTTCTTTTCTCTTTTGGATATAAACTATAGGTTTAAAAAAAGAAATATTTTCCTAATTCCTTAATTTTATCTTATTTCATTTCCATCTTGTTAACTTTTTGCTGTAATAACAATTTTGTCTCTCTTATTCCTTGTGTAATTATTATTATAACATTTAGTAGATTTTAACCTTGTAATAGTAATCCCTACCTATATAACCTTGACCAATGAATAGTATTCATCCTTTATTTTCTTTAACTACGTTTCTTCTTCTTCAACCTGCAATGAACCATGATCTATTACGAACCATGAACCATTGTGAATTATGTACACACAACTAACCACTACCACGAAGCATGCCCACACCCATATACCTACAAACCATCACCATTAACTTAAATCACACACCACTATTACAAACACGCACAACAAACCGCATGACTTATGCAACATAAAATGGGAGAAAATAAAAAAGAAGTACAGTAATTCACATTTTATTGTTAGTTTATTCCTTTTTTTCGTTTTTCTAACTAAATATAATAAGTTATTATGGGTTTATTTAATTTCCAATGAATAGTAATATTACATTCCATGAAGCGAACATGGCCATAAGACTTCAGCAAAAAAAGACAAATTACAAAAAAAAAAAAGAGTAAAAACACTAAATATTCATATATCACTAATACAATTAATATTACACTTTAGGTTAACACTGGTTAGGGAAATGATCTCTTTTATCATGAAACACCTTGTATAAAGTAAGTTGTAGTTATTGGATTAAATAACAAGCATCAATTAGTTTTCTGAGTTAATTTCCATTGTTAGCTCTTGTTATCATTAAGAACCTTCTTAAGTGTATTTTGAGGTTAAGGCTAGCTTCTTGTCTATCATCGATATACCAAATGATATAATATATAATGAAATTATTGTTTTAGACAAACTTTAAGCAAATGAAAATAATTTTAGCCAATATGTTTTAAGAAAATGAGATAATGAGGGGCATTGAGAAATATGATGAAACAACAAATATATTAATAAATGAATGCTTTAATAGCCATTACACAATTATTTTATCTTGTTGGATGGTGTAAAATAAATAAAACTAATATTAAAATAAAATAAAAGGATAAACAAAGAAAAGGAGATGACGTGATTGAACGTCAGAAACCCTTAATGGTGTAAATAACGCATTAACTTCGTAAGCACAAATCCCATGATATACTAACATGAGTATTTTCCACTTTTTCTTGAGTGAGCTGCTACGTATATAATTGATAAGTTATAAATATATATTTTTATATTCAACTTTTTATTATACTCATATGTATATTTTTATAATTTTTTTATAAGAAATATTACGTGAATTTAAAAGTATATGAAAAATAGTTTCAAGTGCAATAAATATTTGAAAAACCAAAGTACACGTGCTATAAATCAAGCAGCAAAATTATTGCCTCAGCATTGAAAGGCTCATGTACCATCCAAAAATAGATCACATGCTATTATTTTTATGGAAATCATTGGTAGCCCTAAAAAGTTCACTAACCACCGATTGAAAGAAAGGGACCATAAGCCTCCATTCGAGGGGATATATATTGTTGCTTGAATACATACAAAAGAGGAGAAAAAGCATCACTGGACCAAGATTGTGAACTTTCAAAAATGGCCAAGGAGAAGTTTTTCTTGTATTCTTTCCAAGGATATGAGTAACTAAATTTCTATTCTAGCCTAAGGATAATTATAAGTTTTGGTTCTTCAAGAATTGTCATATCTAATTAATTTATCATGTTCTTTCCCTTTATCATTGGGTATTTATATATCTTATGAATGTTTTGATATTATTGTGTTGCTTGATTAATATAAAATTAATTTAAGCTCTTTTGTTCAATAAGCAAAATACTATATTGTCAATTAGAACATTACATCAATAATTGTTTGATTGTACTAATCTTTGTGGTACAATGACATGATTGATTATAAGAAAGATAATTGATTTATGTATGAAGATATATATTCTAGTCTAAATAGATCAAACTTGTGATTTGTTGGGTTGAATTGATGATCTCTCTTGCTCTTTATGCTATTGATAAAATAAATCGTAAGAGCTTTTTTAAGGTTGTTTAATAATAAGAGAAATAATCAAAGAGCTTGTTTTGATTATTGAAAAGGTAAGGAGAGATAGGTTGTTAGAACTTGTTAATGACTATAACCAATTTATTGAAGATAAAGAAAATTAATCTTTACATCAATGATCAATTCTGTGAATTGAATTGAACTATAATTATACCTTTGATTAGGAACACATTTGTAATATACAAGTAAATATTACATAAAGAAGGATAACGGTGTCTATTGATATAAATTATAAGGTTAAATTTGTCAACAAAGTCTAATTTTAATGCAAATTTGATCACATGACAAACACATGACGGAAGATGAAAAGTTATAAATCCTTATATATTCTTTCTTTGTTCTTTCCTCCAACAAAACCCTAAACCTAGATTCTTATCCTCTGAGAGTTTATAGTTGCCGAAGGATTCAACAGTCTAGATTAGATAAATGAATCACTATTTTTGTTTTAAGATCTTATGGATTATTAGATTTCTTAGGGTTTGTTTGTTGAATTTGTGATAGAATTGGAAAACATACATATCGGGTTTGGAGATTTGATTCTGTTGGTCAAAGGAGATCTTGGAAGATTGGATTCAGGTAATCAAAATCATATCTTTCCTTTAAAGTTTTTTAATCTATGAATTATCTTAGGATTTTCTTTTGTTTTGAAGAAGAATTGGAGAAACGGTTCTAATTTTCTTGGAGATATGAAGAGTGGGTGTTTAAGGAAGATTGAGGATCATATCAAATAATTGAATAACCATTTTTCTTTTAAGATATATAATTTTATAGTTCTTTAGAATTTTCTGTTGTTTGAAGGGAGATTGGAGAAAACCCTGGTTATCTGTAGATCTAGTTTTGATGTTAAAGGGATTTAGAATTGAATTTAGGTAAGTATTTTAAAGTTTTAATCTTTACGATTTTATAAAAATGGTAGTCGTTGATTTCTGGTATATATGGTGTTGAATGAAATTTTAGGGTTTGGAGAAGTGGTTGAGGAAATTTGTTGAATTGAAGGATTTTGGTGTTGTGATTAAGGAAAAAGGTATAGATTTGATATATGTTGAAATTTGGGTTTTACATATGAATGGATCTAGGTTTATCTGATGAGATGTATTTTGAATTTTATCTATTCATGTTATTAGGTTCTGTTGAATTAAGAGTTGTGTTATAAAAATAGATTTGGGTGATTTAGAGTACTGTTCCTGGAATTTGATACAGGTACGACCTTACCTTATTGTTGTATGTTGTTATAGGTTTAGATATGTTTGTTGTGTGTGTAGGATTAGAATATCAAATTAATCTAATTCTATATAACATATAAAATTGTTTTGTTGCTTATGTTTGACTTTGGTTAGTGAAGACCACGTAGAGTGTGATACTAACGAGGCATCTTTATGTGTGAGGTTGTCCCAAGTGAACTCGTATATAAAAATAATTCAGGTAGATTAGGTTTTGGCAGAGGCCACGATGTGTGGATGATTTTCTAACACCAATATATTTATAATTACCTTTTTCTATATTGTTTGTTTTTTAGGGGTTATGAGAAACTCTAGGTTTGAAACTAGAGTACTATAGTTCTAAGCTGTGTTGTTTGCTCATTAATTAAAGATAATAAATTGTGTTCGTTGCATTAGGATTAGCTGCATGAAAATATGTATATATGTAGTGTGGCATTGCATTTCGTTTGTGGTTTGGCGTACTGGGCGTTTTCGCTCATTTTTTATCATTTTCAGGACCAGGTGAGGATCTAATTATGTATAACATATCAGGATATGTCATTTATGTGGATGAGGGAGAGGACGCTAGTGGAGTAGACTATCCTGATGACATTTAAGATGTTATAGATATTAAAGATAGACTTGGAAGATGATGTGAAGTTTTGAAAATTTACTTTTGATAAACTTTGATATTGTTATAAGTTTTATTCGAGTTTTTGGATTATTAAGTATGTTGGCTTTGGTTTATGCCAACATGGTTTTTTCTTAACGGATTTGTTTCATGAGATAACTTAAACAGGTATATTTTTATGAAAGTTTATGGCGTTTTATATTGTGTATGCTTGTGGTTTAGATTTTTAGCCTTGACGTGTTGTTAAAAGAGAAGGACACATGGTGAGTTGTAATGTCCTTATTTTAGGGTGTTACAACATTAATATTGAATTGTTATTTCAATTGCATTACTTGCTTTTGATATAAATAGTTTTCTTTAAATTCTCAAAACCCTTATCTTTTTTTTATCGAATCTTTTAAAAGAAATAAATTTTACCAATTCCTATGGATTCGACCCTACTCACTGCTATATGCCATTTATATAAATTTTTAGAGTAGGAATTTAATTAGTTTTGGATTCAACACCAACTAATAATAAGCCCTCAATTGTGTTGTTTATGAACCTAAATTGGAGTAGGGAATTATAAACTACATTTGACAAACAAATACTGTGCTTCACTGCCTGAAATAGACAATTAGATGGCTACTATGACATCTAAAAAGTAAAAATGAACCTATACTGTTATAATGGCAATAAACTCTCTTTTGCTACCACTCGGATTGATTAAGCATTGTGAAAAATGAGTGGTTTGCTTTGGTTATGAAGGAGAACATAGAGCCATTCTTGTTGAACTAGAGGGTTTGAATTGGATTTTGATAAAGGAAATGAATCATACAATTACACAAAAATTATAGAAAAGTTACACTTAATTTGTTAAATATATTTGATGAGTAACGTGTTGAAAATATGCATTATATATATTAGTTGTTGTGTTTTGTAGGTGTTAGAAAAATTGCAAGACCTAACTACACCATAGCTAGCATATGGATGCTAGACATGCTTCAGGGCATGGCATTTGGACGCTAACACAATCAGAAACTTTGGTCATGTGAATTGCAACTAGTGTTCGAACATAAGGGATTGGTGTCTAGGTATTAAATATATTTCACATGATCAGTATATTTTTTATGATAGTGTAGTGGGTTAGTGTTAGGATGCTAGGGTATGGCATCTGGACGCTAACATTATTAGAAGTCTGATTATGAGAGTTGTAGCTAGCATCCAAACGTAATGGTTTGATGTCCAAACAGAAAGTATATTTCACATGATCATAATATCTCTAATGGTGGTGTAGTGGATTAGCATTAGTACACTAAAGTGTTTGCATCAAATTTTAGAACCAACGAAAGTTTCTTCTATCAAAGCTGCAAAAAGACCATGCCACTTACCAATTTCACGATTGCTTTCAATTTTATTTGGATAATTATGGTCAAGTCACCCTTTAAACAATTAATCTAAAGTGAATAGACATATGAATTTCTAAAATTTAATTGTACTTGCTAATAACTTTTTAAAACCATATAAATTACTTTCAAATGGTTGTTAGTATTCAAAGTTGTAAGTCGTTAGTTTCTGAATTTTGATTGTTTAAGGGTTTTAGCTTTAAACTAAAGTGTACTAACATTGTCAAAAATCATATGGTGGTGATCGGGTTCGCAAGCTCATAAAAATACCACAATGGAGTGAAACTTTAAATGTAAAAGTTTTATCTTGGAACCTAATTAATAATTTAGAAGAACTTGTAGCATGTACAGCTTGCTCGTTTGCTTGATTGGCTCAAAGGGCCTACAATTAAAGCGGCTATCAGCCATCATCACCGGTAAAATGAAGACATCCACATCGTGTAAAGTCCATTTAGTAATCAAGAGCATCAACCATGTCCAAATCCAATTATGTTTAGGAAGATGAGCGACGAAACTTTTTCTTCTAAATTTTCTGTTTGTATCCATTTTCGAATCGGATATATAATTTAATTTATAATATCCATGTTTAAAGTCAACTTTGATAATTTAATCTTTTCTCATGTCATTACAATAAAGAAATGGGAATTCTAATATGTTACTTCTTACTTGAGAGATTAGAAAAATACCATTACACTAAGCTATTAGTACAATTTAATTAAATTAAATTTAATATTATCATATTTGAACTAATATGCGATTCCAAAGCAATGAAAAACATAGTACAAATAGCATAATAAACAAGCTCACGATTGATGGAAGCCAATAATCTGTTCCCTTTTTCCCTCCCGACATAATATGTTATTTTATTAGTATCGAATAACGTTCGTTAGTTATTTTCCTGGGACCACATGGGATCTTTAGTTTTGCCGTCTTTTTAAGCAAAATATAACTACTTGCTTATTTAATTTATGAAGTGATATACTAATTTTACCAAAAAAAAAAAAAAAAAAAAAAAAAGAGATAGGGTTAACTTGAAAAAAAAAAGAAAAAAAATCTACTGGTACATATACACTGCGTTTTTAAATGAATATTGAGTAATTTGTAATATTGTTTTATAAAATAGTGGAAATAGTAGGTAGTTTTGAAATAACTTTTTACATATCAAAATTTTACTGATACTTTATAGTTATCAATAAATTTACGTGATGTATTTATTTTTTCAGTGAGTAATTCACGTGATATATTACTATTATAAAATTTTTTGGATTCTCTCAATTACATATAAAAATAAATATAACTTTTGTAGATTCTTTTTGTTTATCCATTTGGTTCAATTATCCTTAAATGGATCAAATATGATATGTACTAAAAATAATGAAAATTGCATAAGTGCACCTACTTTTCCCTTATAATATACTTCTTTATCTGTAATGACAATCAAGCAGCTAACTAGCTAGCTGCAACATGATTTCATAATTGTACATCTAAAATTGCAACCCCTCACCAAATTTCACACCTCCAACAATTTGGTGCTCTTTAAATTAACACCATTCTCCATTGCATCTCTCAAACAAATTGCACCTCATCTCATCTTTCCCTTCTAGTCCCTAAAAGCATCATACTATACTAAAATTATTAGCTAAGGTTCCAGGCACAATGAAAAAATTTGTACCATTGCCACTCCTCCTATGTTTTCTCCTCCTACGGAGTGCCAAGTCGTTGGCGGCTCAACCGGCGAACATTGTCGACATCCTCGAAAAGGCTGGCGACTTCTCGAACTACCTCCGTGTCATTAACTCTCGCATATGGCTTCACAAATCACCACACAGGTCCAACCTCTGGCGACGGGCTCACAGTTTTGGCCCCGACAGATGATGCATTTTCCCACCTCAGGACGGGGGCTCTTAATTCTCTAACAAACAAACAGCAGGTTTCGTCCTATCCATGTTCTTTTAATATTAAAGACTGACAAATATTTTGCAACTAATGCTATTAAAAGTTGATTAACATGTGAAATTGATTCAAAATATACACAGACACCAACGATTTCTGTTCATAATATTGTTAGATGAGAAGTCCAAATTATGTACCTTATTTATCACTATTTTTTTTGGCCACAATGCATACCTTATTAATTTGGTAAATATTGTGAATAGTATCTAAACTTTGACAAAACGTGTAATTAGATGTCTAAATTTTAAAATTGACTAATTTAATGTTTAAAATTTGAATTTGATCAATTTACGGTTTAAAATTTGAAATTGAGCAATTTATTACCCAAAACAATTTTTCGTGTCCGTTAACAGTTCCTCCATCATATTAATTAAAAATGGTACATCGGATGATGGTGTTAGCCAATTTAAGAAACATATTGGTATACATGAAATGTTTTTTAATTATTAAATTAATTAATTTCAAAATTTGTATTCTTAATTTATATTTTGATAAAATTTAAATATTATTCGTGACATTAATGCTATTAATTTTATGTTGGAAAAAACAACACTCTCATAAACCCCACTGCAAAAGAGAGTTATTTATTAATGAATTTTTTTTAATCTATTTTAGGATTACTAAATAAGTTATATGTAATTTAAAGTTTTATTAAGGAGCATGTACATGTTACATACTATTTTTCACTAAAAATCAACAATAATACGGGCTAAATTGTCGTAAATTTCTCCATATGATATTACAAGATAAAAATCTAAAATCACAAAATTCATTCGATCAAGATTGTAAAATTTACACTAGCAAATCCATAAGCAACTTCAAGTTCATTTACTACTATTATAATAAGAGTAAATTGCATGGGTACACTTAAAATCTTTTAAAATTGCATAAACCGAAATTTTTTTAAAAGTTAGCACTCGGATCTTCCCAAACCTGCTTTCTAGTTGTCCGAAAGACAACTTTTCAAAAAATAGAACAGTGTCTCAATTCTATATGATTTATTCGAAATAATAAATTTAGATTTCAACCTTGACTTTTTAAAACACTAGAAATTCAGGCCATTTTAGAAGATTTTAGGGATGTCATGCAATTTTCCCTTATAACTATGATTATTGCAATAATTAGTTATTAAATCAACGTTTTGCATGCATGATTCATGAAACTACAGGTCCAGCTCATTCAATTCCACGTAATTCCAATGTATCTCTCCAAGTCACTATTCCAGACCGTTAGCAACCCATTGAAGACCCTCGCCGACGGCACCGACGACGGCCAGTTCCCGCTCAATATCACAATCTCCGGCGACGATGTGAAGCTGTCGACTGGGATTGACGAAGCCACGTGGGGAGATCGTTGCACTCTGATGGAAAACTAGCAGTTTTCGAGGTAGACCGTGTCCTTCTTCCGCCAAGCATCTTTCTTCCACCATCACCAGCGCCGGAGCCGCCTAAGAAGGAGGCGCCTGCAACTGAAACCGCCACCGAAGATGTGAAAAGTTTGGCACCGGAAAATGGTGGGATTCGTGGGATGGCGAGGGGTTATTGGCATGGCGGTTGCTTGTGTTGCCATTTTCTTTACGTAACACTTGAGAGGAGAAACTTTTTGTTTAAATTGATGAAGTGAGTGTTTGTTGGGTTTTTTTTTTAATTATACTCTCAAGGTGTGTTACTTCATGATTTTTGTCAATTGTAATAAATGTTTAATTTTGAGAACACAAAGTGTTGGTTCTTTTGTTCTTTTTCATTTATCGTATCAATATGTATTATTTTTTCCACATAAAAAAATATTGGTTGAAATTATTTTTTGTGTGATGAATGCTGGAGTTTATCATAAATTATTGATTTGTGTATGAATGCGTGATATTCAAATACTTATTGATTCTAAGAATACTTCATAAAACATCCAAAAAAAAAAAAAAAAACAATAGCTAAATTCATATATTGGGGAAAAACAGAGTAGAACAACTCAAGAATGTAATTATTGAATAACTAAGTTTTTTTTTGCCCTAAGACTTACACATACAAGCAGTTTAGAAAAGCTGCTAAAAATAGAACACAAAAAACTATCAAAAATAGAAATGCCTTAAATCTTAAAGACAAAAGTAAATGAAAGGATAATCACAACATCATAGATGATATACAAAACATAAGTTTTATAAGAAGTTATAACAAATCTAAAGCTTACCCAAATATAAAAATTGTTCGTTGAAGGTCCTAAATTGACGTAACTTATTTCCAAATGGCCAAGACTTCTTCATGTTGGCTTGTTTCCTTCAAAATAGGTCATAAGGTCAAAAATTAAGATCAACCAGTCTCTGTCTGATTTTGTTAGGTAATTGTTCACCATTGATTTCGTCTCATCATTATTGAATTATGTATCTCTTAACTTTTTTTCCTTGATATTTTCTTAAGAGAAGAGAACAAAATTTAATATATTGGAATTTGGAAATAAATATACACAAGATACATAGCGAAGAGAATGGGGCCATAAACCTTAACTATAATGTCACATTTATTAAAAGAAAAAATGGATATCAATAACTTTTGAAAATAGAAACTTCCACTAATAAAAGAACAAAGTCTTGTATTTTGATGGAAGAAATATCCATGCAATAGTAATGCGAGCTGTATGTCTCTATTGGTAGAGGTGCTCTTATTAGGTTTAATCAGCTTTGAGGATAGCAATAATACAAGTAGAATTGCATAGTAGAGTAAAAAAAAATAGAAAAATGAAGGATGGTAGAAGATAAATGTGTATCGAAGAGGCACTCACCCCTAAGATTCTAAAAATTAAGGTTTTGATGGTATTTTAATACTTCATTTTTCATTTATATTGGTAATTTATTCTCATGTTTGATTTAACAAAAATCTAATGACTTGGATTAGTCTAGGAAAGGATTAATAGACTAAAGCACCCATCCTCAACAAAATCCATGCACATTGAAACTTCACAATAACACTAAATCAAGTTTCACAAACCACCATTAAATGAATCTCTACTATCAAGCATACATAAAATGGTGCAACTCAATACCTAGGTCGATGTAGGACATATCATGCCAAAATGGATAGTATCTCAATGAGTCAATGTGTGGATTTCTTATCTTTATAAAGTGGTATTAGATTAGTGCATTATTTAGAAGTTGAAGAACTAAGTGCTACATAGGACAAGGTGTTACAATATAGGGGTACCTCTTTAGCCTTTAAGGCAATACCTTTATAATTCTACAAAATTTGTGTGGTTTTGAAATAAAATTGTGTAACATAATTGATAAAGACATTAATTTTATTTATGGTGTAGACTACAAGTATTGGATTTCATTCAAATAACCCTTGTGATTATAAGAAAGTAGGTTTTTAGCTATAGGCCTAGCAAAAGAAAAATTGGAATGAATATGATCTAAGAACTGAAGATTGTGTCAATTATAAGAGATGTAAATCTGCTGTTTCAATTGATTTTTTGAGTGTTCAAGTTTATTTATAGTATGATACAACCTAAAGTACCTGTTTAATATATTCCATAAAAAACCACTTAAATACGTTTTCAATACAATTAATTTTTCTTTTTTATCGACTATTGATAGAGAATATCTAGCCACAGCCCATTAGGCTTCATACCCACCTAACAAGCTAACTAGTTGATGAAGGGCCTTCTCAATCACTTTAGCCTAAGGACCCCAATAAGCCATCAGTTCTTGAAAGGCCTTGACCTTGATCCTAAGGAGTTGGTTACTAAGGGGTGCATCAACCATGCGATGACCATAGCTTAGTGCTTGAGCTCCATGAGGAACTCAATTCTTAGAGATCTACTCAATGCTTTTATCTCCTTAGAGGGATGAACACTAATCCAGATACCCTCCATGCTTGATCCCAATGCCCATCCGGGGTCAAGGTTAGCTAATAGATTTGGTGACATGCCAAGTAGAATGTGAAGATTCTATCTTGCCCCCTATTCTATTATGACCACTATCTTTAAATAGACCCTCACGCCAAATATATGGCACATATACCATTTTTTATATAAACATTGCTTAACTTTCCTCAAAGCCCACTACTAACGTATTAAAGTGACTATGCCGAACAATCCACTAGCATATTGCTAATGCTCTTTATGTTTGTAGGCTTATTATTCTACTAGCAAAATAATCACTTGCAACATCGGCAAAAACCCATACTAGAGAAAGATCAAATTTTTAAATATCTTATATTTTGGACATGAGTTTTCCATTCGAAGATTAGCTTTATCTTATCTTTATCACAAATTATTTTCCTTAGTGAACCATAATTTTAGTTTTACTAATAGTGATAGGTTTTTTCTATTTTCTTTCTTTCTCATAGAATAAATAATGTAATTCAAAGATATACTATATGTATTGCTTTTTTAGAGCTCTTTTAACAACCTATACATTCTCTTATCATTTTTAATTGGACAATACATTGACCCCTCAAAGCTGCCTTTTGATATAGTGGTTAGCATTTGTTAGAACTTCAAAATTAAACACTTTAGTAGGAAACACTTTAAGATGAGTGACATTTTGAGAAGTAGTCAGCACAAAAACAAAATCGTGGGACATACCATAACAAATCGGACAATAATATATCTATGTGAGGTTATGGTCTTTACGGTGCCTTGCCACTATAATCCAGCAAGATTGCATGTGATGCTGCTGAAATTGATTATTGATAGATTGATGACCCATTATGTTTATTGTTAATGAAGGAGATGTTAGAGGTGGTTTATGTATTGCATGCCATGGTAGAGGAAGGCATAGAGTTTATTCCCTAAAATAGATACTAGCATGTTTGGTTTGCAAAATAGAATTAGATAGGAATAAAATTGTAATTTTTAGAGAATATGATAAAGAAGCAGTATGTGTTACATTGTTTGGTTGCACTCAAATATTAGTAATAGATTAGCAATATATCTCATAGTACTTATATTATTCTTAGTGAACATTTTGACTGATGTTAGGTTGGTTTCATGACTGGATGTAAAAATATGCCAGAAAAGACCAAAAAGCAACAATTCGTTTAGTTTTGTGAAAAAATTGTAATGCTTTATTTCTCAATAACAAAAATTTCTTGAAAAAATAACAAAGAAATCTACTAAATATTTACAGGAGATAAAAAGTTATTCCATTCCACTTTGATAAATTAACTAAACATGTTGTAGTAGGTTATTTTATCCCGTGGATGTGGAAGGACTAGTCAATGGAAATGTGGAATGCTCGTCCCATTCCTATGGAAAAGTAATTCCATGAAGTAGGCACTTCCCTTATCCGCATCTCACTATGAGAGAAGTAATGGCAGAAGAATGGAATTATTAGACTAAATATATGTTAGTGTTTAGAAATGGACAGCAATTTTAGAAAGGCTTATAATGCAATAAGGAATTAAGCTAGATAATTAAACTAAGTCTGGGATCTTGGGGCCATAAAGCGCGACAATGCTTACATAATGGGTGAAGTTTGAATGGAATAAGTGATATAAGGAGCAAAATTTTACTTTGCATATTTGTGCTTTTACTTTTAATATTTTGTAATCTGCATTTTTTTGTTTGCTAATTAAGGTCGTTAAACTCAAGATTTTACTTAAAATTATAAGAAAGTCTGTGGATTATTGGAAACATAAAATAATCGTAAGTATCTACAATCTGTATAGGGGATCTTTCAAAAAATTGTAAATATACCTATAGTGATCATAAAAAACTCAAAATACACGATAAAAGAAACAGAAATGAAGACTTTAAGAGTGCTTTTCTTTGTGTTGGACAAGTAGATGTCTTTCATGTTACGACTTTATAAAAATTTAATGGGCTATTTACAAAAAAATAGAAAGCTTAGGGGCATTAAAGTTTAGAAAAATCAATTACAATTTTTCTTAATGTCACAAATAGTATCTAAATTTTGATAAAATATACAATTAGATACTTGAAGTTTGAAATTAATAAATTTAGTACCTAAACATTGAAATTGACAAATTAAGTACCTAAAATAACTTTTCGTGTATACTAGGATCACTACCATTAGATTCTTTTAGATGCTAAATTAATCAATTTCAAAGTTCATGTACTAAATTGATCATTTTAAAAGTTTAGGTATCTAATTAGATATTTTTCTAAAGTTCGTACCATATTTGTGATATTATCCCTAATTAATATGAAGTTGCATGCTTTAAAATGTCAAGCTACTGCTCCACCTTTCTCTTCCAATTCTACATAATAATTTTAAAAAATTCGGTCTTTTCATCTTACATAGGCAAAAATTATTAGTAACTAAAATTGATACAGAACATGGGATCTATTATTATTTCTGTGGATTTACGTGAAATGTCAACATAATTGCGTTGCAAAGTCAGCTCTTACCTTTATTTATTTCAACTCATCCTCCCATAGTTAACCACTGATCATGAAATGTTATGGACCCACACCCACAATCAACTCGCACGGTGGATGAAACCCTATCTAGCCAGCTATCATCACTCTCTAACAGGGACAAGATCGAAGCTCTGTTTCTTCAAAAGGTGGCAAGTATCAAAGAACATATTTGATGGATCTATTCACTTTTTCATTTCTTTTCTCTTTCACAAAATAAAGATATTTTCGGAATCGTTTTTATTAATACTATGTATTTATATAATTTGATGGTCCTTCAATAAGTAATTTTGAGTCATTGCAAAAATAATTCATGCAACTAGTTAAAATGTGATCGGCGATTAGGGGGTAATTTCTTTTTTTACTTGTTATAACATATACATACTGGAGTGCAACAAAAATATTACAAAATAAACCTTAAAAATTACTCGGGAAAAAAAAAAACTTATTAAGATGGCGTAATATCTTCATTTTGATTGGCATTGTGATTCTGCATAAGAAAATGACATTGAAGTTAGCAGCTAATTATTATATCATGGACTTGGTATTTTATAAAGATAATATTATTATGGTTGTGGGGATGGTTGACTCTTTAGGAAGCCGTGATAAGGTACTAGATTATGAATATGATATAAGGGATTTACCTCTAGGGAAACTGTGGAGAGAGAGCGGTGGTTGTAGGTATATGATTTGAAGAAAGGATGCCTTTGCACCTGCATCTTGAGAGAAAGACCAAAGGAGACAGATGGTATTTTAAGTAGATTTTTACTGCTAAAGATATATCAATTCGTTGGAACTTGAATCCATACTCTTTGGGCTATCAATCCTTCGATATGCAAACAGAACCCCTCTTGCCTCGATGTGTAATAGGGCATTTATAAGAGTAGACCTATCATATATTGCAAAAATGGATAATCTTAAATATGGAAAGTGTTCCTAAGAATTTTGGAAAGTGAATTTATAAACATATTGTAAGTATTATTAGATTAAGAAATCTTCTAGAAACTATTGCACAAGCTACCCTGGCTTGGCTAACTGGAAAGCTGGGAGGTTGTTTGACTTGTTCTGTCATATCTTTTCCATCCATGGTTCGAAAGAGGTTAAACTGAGCCTAGGAGTCCATATACAAAAATGTTTATCAACAGATATGATGATTATGAGTGCGTTCCTCAAAGAGAATCCTACTATGTTTGGCTGTAAAGAAGAATCCGTAACTAAATACAAACACTGTCTATAAATAAGCAGTATAGTACACTCATTAAGTAGACCTCTAAGCCCCACTAGCAAATTCTTATCTCAATCGTACAATCTCTCCTGCCTAACGAAATCATCTTTAGTGTGTTACCTTGCAAAACTTCATTCTCATATGACACTTGTTGCTAAAGTAGGATTTGCCCTTCGTATCTCAACTTATTGGAGGAGCTAACTTGTGTGCAGTAACCTTCTCTCCACAATCACCATATTGCTCTTTGTTACAACAAGAGTTCGAAGAAGACCTATGTGGCTAAAGGATTACCAAGTGTAATCTTATAAACTATTACATATGGTTTGCAATAGAAAACATCATTAGTTACATAGATAGATACTAGTAACAAAAAAATTATCAGTTACAAAGATATTAGTAACAGAACATTATTAGTTACATGCATGATTTTAACAGTCAAGAAAAACAATTGAAGTAGTTAGGATACTCTAATTGATGTAACAAACATGGCATATCTACTGCTATAACTATCAAATGTTGAATGAAACTGGGAAGAATCTCGAATCTATCGAATCTGGTGTCTATTGAGAAATTAGGAGTACGAGCCACTTGAAGAGCTCATCATTTTACTAGATCTATAGTTTAATATCTACAAGAACATAGTAAACATACATTAGTTAGAAACCCTAGAGAGAATAATAGAGGAACGATATTTAAAAGAGAGAGAGAGAGAGAGCTTAGCTTTCATTCGGAAAGATAGAATACCATTCTAAAGTAGGGTTTCATTTTTGCAAAGTAAAGTAGGAGAAATAGTGGGCTGGGCCATATTTGGCCTTTTCTAACTGTGTTTGCATAATAATAATTTGATGCTTTCGTCATGTTTTTGTTCCATAATTCATGCCAAGAGAAGAAAGGAATAATGTAGCAATCAAAGTTTGACAAACTATGTTCGGTAGTGGTTGCCTTAGCCGAAATAGAGAAAGGCATGCAAGTACAAATGCAAGATTTAGTACAATCTTTAAAGACTTCATTGCAAGATTCGGTCCGAGTATTGAATGACAAGATTGAAAGATCTAGTGTGCAGAATCAGAACTAACAAGAAAATAATAAAGATGCTATTCATATCACTAATGGGAGTTCATCACATTCTAATCTTTCAAATTCATTATTGAAGAATGTCAAACTCAAAATTCCTAAATTTCAAGGTATAGCTCCAATGCAGTGGATATATAAGATTGAAAAATTTTTCAATTTCCATCAAGTACCTATGGATCAGTGCTTAACGGTAGCCTCGTTTGCTTTGGAGGAGGAAGCTTTAGAATGGATGCAATAGATTGATTTGAACAACCTGTTGACAACTTGGCCAAAGTTTTTAGATAATTTAAAGTGGCAGTTTGGAGCATCAAAATTTGATGATCCACAAGGTAAATTGGCCAAACTCACTCAGGTTAATTCAGTAGCAGAATACCAATCTTCTTTTGAAAATCTTTCCAATAAAGTAGTTGGCCTTAATGAAAATTTCCTTATTAGTTGTTTCATTTTCGGCCTAAAGCCGTATCTAAAATGTGATGTTCAGATCAATAGATGACAATCTCTTGTTCAAGCTATTTCCTTAGCCAAATTATATGAAGGAAAACATCTAGATCAAACACAAAATTTTAAAACATCTTCTTTTTCAAAAACTTTCTTACAATTTTCAAAACCTTTTAACCATAAAATAAAACCTAAACACAAACCCAAACACTAGCCTAAATACTGCCTCTATTTCTGTAAACCAAGAAAAACCATTTTTACCTATAAGGAAAATGTCATTGCAAGAATTACAAAGATGTAGAGAGCAAGGTCTTTGTTCTAATTGCAATGAAAAATTTTCAAAGAACCATAAATGTAAATATAAATTTCTGCTACTATTATCTGAGGATGAATGTTCTAATGAGGAGTATGTCAATTTTGATGAAAATAACAGGGATGATAGTATTGATTCTTTAAGTACTACTTATCATGCTTTAGCAGGAACTGTCAATCCTAAAACTTTGAAATTTCAAGGTTTTATTAATGGCACAAGTGTAAGTGTACTGCTTGATAGTGGAAGTACGCATAATTTCATATAGACTAGAGCCATTAAAAAATTAAATTTGATAGTTTTTCCTAGTCCACAATTCAAAGTAATGATTGGAAATAGGGAAAAGTTGAATTGTGAGAGTCTGTGTACAAAAGTTCCCTTAAAAATTCAAGATAAGCAATTCTATGAAACATTTTATGTTTTACAAATTCAAGGGGTAGACACAGTATTAGGTATATAGTGGTTACAGAACTTGGGGCCAATTACGATTGACTATGGCAGGCTTCCTATGGAATTTCAGAACGATGGTCAGAAAGTGTCTTTGTTGGGATCAAAGTTAGAGAATGGAACATAGGTTTCTCATCATATGTTTAAAAGACTGATGGAGACAGAATGTGTTGCATCTTGCTATCATTTGGTGGCTCAGACATTAAGTTTTTCTAATGATCATGAATCCACTGACAATGATTCTTTGACTGAATTATTAGGCAAATTTGCTGTTATATTTGAGGCTCCATCATCACTGCTACCATTAAGACAAGTACAACACTAGATTCATCTTAAGCAACAGGAGCCTATTAATGTTCGACCTTACTATTATCGTCATTTTCAAAAGGATGAGATAGAAAAACAAGTAGAAGATATGTTGAAACAGGGTCTGATTCAACATTGTTCGAGCCTATTTTCTTCATCAGTATTGTTAGTGAAGAAGAAAAACAGCACTTAGAGGTTCTACATTGATTATAGGGCATTGAACTAGGCTACAGTCAAGGATGAATTCCCTATACCAACTATGATGAATTGTTGGACAAACTGAAAGGAGCCATAGTGTTTTCAAAATTAGACTTACGAGCTGCATATCATCAAATATGCATGTATCCTGATGATATAGAGAAGATTGCTTTTAGAACACATCAAAGCCACTACGAGTTCATAGTCATGTTGTTTGGACTGTGTAATGCATCGATAACATTTTAGAGTATTATGAACTGTATGTTTCAACCTTTTTAATGGAAATTTTTTATTGTATTTTTTGATGATATATTGGTTTATAGTACTTCTATGACTGATTGTTTGTTTCACTTAGAGAAAGTTTTAGAGTACTTTAGTAGAGAATAGATTGTACTTAAAGAAATCCAAGTGGTCTTTTGACAAAAGTACTATAAAATATTTGGGCTACATTGTTTCACAAGTAGGAGTGGTCAAGATCAGTAAAAGCTTGAGGCAGTTAAGGCATGGCCTTTACCTAAGAATGTGAAGCAGCTTAGAGCTTTTCTAGGGTTAACAGGGTATTATCAACATTTTGTTAAGGGTTATGCATTGATAGCTAGTCCTTTAACAGGCATGTTAAAGAAAGATAAGTTTGAATGGAATCATGATGCTTTGATAGTATTTGAGAGACTAAAAAAGGTATTGATTAAAGCCCCAATTTTAGCTTTACCAAATTTTACATTACCATTTGTAACTGAGATAGACGCTTTTGGAAGTGGGATTGGAGCAGTACTGTTATAGAATAATCATCCAATTTCTTATTTTAGTAAGAAATTACCTCCACACTTACAAAAGGCTTCAACTTACACAAGGGAATTATTTGCTTTGGTGGAAGTAGTGAAGAAATGGAGATAGTATCTTTTGGGAGCTCATTTCGCTATTAAGGCTGATCATAGAAGTCTGAAAGAGATTTTGACTCAAGTAATTCAGACTCCGGAACAACAAAAATACTTAGTTAAGTTTCTCGAATATGATTATTCCTTGGTGTATAAAGTTGGACATGATAATCAAGTTGTAGATGCTTTATTAAGGAGGGAGGTAGTTGAATTGAATTATTTGAGCTATTCAATCCTTTGTTTCATTTTATTGATACACTTAAACATGAATACACTATGCTTGCTGAATTTAAGCAGATGATTATAAAGTCCAACAAGTTATTCCTATAAAATGGCCTTTAAAATGGAGAGATGGATTGCTCTTTTATCAGAAAAAGTTATTTTTGGTGCCTCAATCATCGATAATTCCTATTATTTTAAAGGAATTTCATGATTCTCCAAGGGCAGGCCATTTTGGATTTTTGAAAATATTTAAGATGATTGTAGCTTAACTTTTTTGGGAAGGGTTGGGCATAAATCACATCTTATGTACGTAATTGTGTAATTTGTCAACAGATAAAGTATGAAACTAAGTCACCAGCAGAGTTACTTAATCCACTTCCCATTCTAGAGCAGTTTTGGACATATGTCAGTATGGATTTCATAACATGCCTACCAAAGTCCAATGGATTTACAGTAATATTAGTGGTTGTGGACAAACTTACAAAGTACTGTCATTTGGGTCCAATTGATTCTCATTTCACAGCCACCAAAGTAGCTCAGTTGTTTATCAACACGGTAGTCAAACTTCATGGGTTCCCTCGATCTATAGTGTCTGATAGGCACTCAATCTTTATGAGTAAATTTTGGACAGAATTGTTTGCTTTAAGTGGTACCACTTTGAAGATGAGTAATGCTTATCATCCACAATCGGATGGTCAAACATAAGTTTTAAACTGCACTATTCAACAGTACTTGAGAGCTTATGTTATGGATTATCCCTCTAATTGGTATAGGTATTTATAATGGGCTGAATTTGCCTATAATACCTCTTATCGTGAAGGTGCTCATTGTACCCCATTTGAGTTGGTTTATGGAAGACCTCCACTTACTATTCCATCTTATCAGGGGCATTCTACTAATGAAGCAGTTGATTTGAAGCTCAAATCTAGGGATATACTTTTGAAAGATTTGTGTGAGAACCTTTTAAAGGCTCAATCATGAATGAAGCACTATGCTGATCAACGTAGGTGAGATATGGAGTTGCTACCTAGAGATTTAGCATTTATCAAACTATAGCTTTACAAACAGATTTCTGTTTTACGCTATAGATTCACAAGTTCTCAAGAAGATTTATGGACCCTACAAAGTATTGGAGCATATTGGCTCATGTGCTTATAAGATGGCTCCACCTTCTTATGCCAGAATACACGATGTGTTTCATATATCTCAGCTTAAGAAAGCTGAGGGGTCTATTTTATAACTCTTGATTTAACTACGGATTTCTCACAAGATAAGCTCATTTTATGACCGAAGCAGATCTTAAGAGGTCGGGTAATTTCAAATCGAGGTATTTAACAACATCAAGTTCCTATACAGTGGGATGGTCTACTTCAGGAAGACACTACATGGGACGATTGGGAAACTTTTAAGTAGATTTATCTAGCTTATGACCATAAGGATAAGGTCGATTTTCAATGGAGAGTTAAAAAAAAAAAAACCTATTTGGCTTAAGGATTACCAACTGTAATCTTATAAACTATTACATATGGTTTGCAACAGAAAACATCATTAGTTACATACATAGATACTAGTAATTGAAGCATTATCAGTTACAAAGATACTAGTAATAGAATATCATTAGTTACATGCGTGATGATAACAGTCAAGGAAAACAACTGAAGTAGTTAGGATACTCTAACTGATGTAACAAACATAGTAGATCTACTGCTATAACTATCAAATGTTCAATGGAATGGGAAAAATCTGAATTTATCGAATTTGGTGTTTATTGAGAAATTAGGGGTACGAGCCACTCGAAGAGCTCATCATTTTACTAGATCTACAATTTAATACCTGCAAGAACATAGTAAACATACGTTAGTCAAAAACTCCAGAGAGAAAGTAGAGGAACGATAGTGAAAAGAGAGAGAGAGAGCTTAACTTTCATTCGGAGAGAAGATAGAATATGATTCTGAAGTAGGGTTTTGTTTTTGCAAAGTAAAGTAGGAGAAATAGTGGGCTGAGCCGTATTTAGCCTTCTCTTGTGTTTGCACACTAATACTCTCCCTTGGTCTGTTGCACATGGGTGACATTGTTCGACTCGCTATAAATTATACTAATATAATAAATTTTGAAAATATTAATTTTTTTAACCCTTATATATACTCTCCTGGTTTCCAGATCGACCACAAAATTTTCGCTACTTAATAAGAAAACGAAAAAACAAGTCACCGGGGTCCGAGGATGCTCAATTTCGCCATTTGTTTGTTTAGGTTAATGTAGAAAATATAGTTGCAACCCTCATACTCATTATCTTGGCTTGGGATTATAGTGGAGGAGTATTTCATCTTCCAAAATGGTCTAACCGATTTACATGAAATTCCATATGGTTCATGCTAGTTGAGTTAGAGCATAAAACTAGTAATACCTCCAGTTGAATTAACTTGACAAATGGTATTAGAGGAGCCTTTGCCATAATTACTTGTTTATGAAAAACAACAAACAGTATCTTCAGCTTCTCTGATGACCAAAAATAAGAACTTATATTTTGATAATAAATCTCTACAATATAATTTGTTTTGTTCCTAATAATATTATCGAAAATCTTTGAATTATTATAGAGATTGAAACAAAAAAAAAAGAAAAAAAGAAAAAACTGAAAGTTGGAGATTTAAGATGATTGGTCAATGTCATTTGATTTTACTTGATAAATTAAAGTTAATCCTAGGCCAACAATGTTATTATGTCTCAATACATCCCTCCTCACATATGACATATTTTTATAATAGTTTGATAAGTTCCTACTTACCAAAAAAGCTACTTTCCAAATTGCAACCTCCCATCCATTTGATTTCATCCCTTGCTCTCACACAAGGATTGCCACTCTCTTCTTACATCATATAAAAAACATTATAAATAGCCCTCCTAATCTTCATTCCTCAACACACACTCAAAAACTTTCATTAATCCATTCAAATATTTCCTTCATCAACTCCAAAACAATTAATAAAAATCCAAAAGCATGTCAATGAAGCAAATTTTGTTTTTACTACTCGCAGCAGTCCATATCGATGCCTTTACTGCCAAAACCACACTCCACCAGCAGCTGCCCCAGCCGTCGCACCAGATGACTCAGTATTAGCACCGATAGCAGCCTCACCGCCACTAGCACCGGCGTCGCCATTGCCCAAATCATCGCCATCAGGATCGCGTCATGGCAATATCATGAAAGTCCTTGACGATGCCAGTGAGTTCACGGTCTTGCTTAGGCTTTTGAGGAACACACATGTGGGCGATCAAGTGAATTCACAACTTGATGATACCAATGATGGTATCACATTCTTTGCTCCGACAGATACTGCCTTTTCGGACGTCAAGGCCGGTGTCCTCAACACTCTCAACGATGAAAAACAGGCATGTTCTATATTTTTAGTTAAAACTAACAAAAAGGGGAAAAAATCAATATATATATATATACACACGTGGTGTGTTAATACTAATAATCTGACATAGAAATAACGTGCAAATCAGGGGTAAAAATTATTTCATAAGCTAATAAAACATGCTTCATGCTAGGTGGAGTTAATGCAATTCCATGTGGTGCCAACATACATCACCGTGACCCAATTCCAAACCGTGAGCAATCCGTTAATGACCAAGGCTGGTGATTTCAACTACGGTAAATTCCAGCTAAACGTGACGGCTTCCGACGATGGCACCGTAAGCGTCACCACCGGCATCGACACAGCCAACATGGGTAAGACGTTGTATACCGACAAAAGGTTAGCCGTGTACGAGGTGGACAAAGTCCTACTTCCTATGGCGTTGTTTGACTCATATCCAGCTGCAGCAAAATCTACGGCAAAACCGACAATCAAACTTCTGCTGATGATGCTGCTGCTGCTGTGACAAGCTCAGCTTCAAGGATAATGATAAAAATTGGGATATTAGCTTTATGCGCTTCATTTTCATTGTGACAAGGTCGGACCTCATGGAGGGGAAAGTTTTCAATAAATTGGCATCTCTGATCAAGCCACTGCAAGTCAATTTGTGATGAGGTTAATGGGTCGAGTGTTCATTTTTCAAGAATTTAAATTCCAATCTTCTCAAATATGTTGCTTGAGTGTTTTTGTTCATCAATTGATATTAACACTCTCCAATTGGAATTGCTTTTATATTTTATTTTTATGTTTTTTTTTTGCCATAAAGAGGCTCTTATATTAAACTTGCAAAAAGTTCAACACAAAAGCTATATCACTAACAAAACTACAATTGGAATAAACTCAATTGATGTATGGAGCTGGAGGGGGGTGCCATCTACATAAAAACGATTCAGTCATGTTCTGTAGGAAGCATCCGAGGTAGATGCAGCTATCCAGCAACAATCGAATGGGGATGAAGGCAAACGAGAAGTATATCCTTCATTCATGTGAACGTTATAGGAGGTTGCTCGGTATTTTCTTTAGCGACCTGGTTTTCCAGTTGGATTGAAGTTATAGTTGGCAGTTTATGATGATCGTTTTAGGCGTGTTCCTGCTGCTGCTGCTAGTGGCTTGTTTGTGGCTGTGCTTAAGCATCAACATGGTTATAATTTGAAGCCCTTGTTAAACTAAGTAGATTCTAAATAGATTTTAATCAGGTCAAAACTGTGTAACTTAACTTATGAAATTAATCTTTAAATCATGCTTAATTTGGCCAATTCCAAACCTTGATTAATTCCCTCAAATTGATAAATTATGTGATCATTAGAACAAACAAAGCAAAAAAAAAAAAAAAAGAATTAGGAACAACAATTACTTGTGTCTTCTTTTGTGTTTTGTTTGTGAATGTGTTGTGCAGGTGTGGAGTGTAATGGTTTGCCGATGTAAGAATTTCTTTAAATGAATGTTCTATGGATTTTGGTAGGGTTTGATAGACCCCTACTTGCTCGTTGGTACAAGTGTTGTTTCTCCAGCTCAATATTGTATAGATTTTGAAGGATCTATCAAAGCCTCCTACTAACTCATCATTAGACCAAAGATAAAGTAAAAATTGGTCTACCAGCTCGCGATATGGCCAAATTAAGCTGTTAGCTGCATTTAATGCAAGGGCAAAAAAGAGAAATTAGCCTAAGCTCATAAGAGTTGAAGAAGCTACAAATAGATTATGCTGGGCAGGTTTTGTCATGTCCCAAAATTAAAGGACATGAACAATTCACCACATACCCATATCGTAGTATGAGTATACTAAGGCTTGAAAGAACTAAAATCAACATATAATAAATAAACCATAAATATTTGAAATTACATACAATTTTGAGTCTTAAAATTTTGCATCTCCACAATTTCAAATAATTCAAACCAAACTAAAGTAATAAAATTTAATTAAAGAATCTTTTTCTATAAGTTGTCTTGAAACTCTAAAGCAAACACTTGATCCTAGGAGTTGAGGTTATGATCATAGCACTAAGGATGTGCAAGAAAACAGACAAAACCAAAAAATCAAATCGAAACTGGAAAACCAATCCGAAAAATATGGTTAACCAGTCTGTTGATTTCGATTTATGATTATGATTTTTATTTTTTCCATTTTTCAGTTTTAGTTTATAACCATAAAAAACCAAGAGTTAGCAGTTAATCATTTTTAGTATTTATAAATATAATATATATAATTTACATATACATATAATTATTTTTTAAAATATATATAGATATGATTTACATATGTTAATGTTCATTGGATTTTAATTAAAGTAATATTGTCCGATGTTTGATAAGAGTTAATGTGGTAATTGATTTAGTTTGATTTTTGTTGATGATGATATATCTAAAGGATTTTCCTTTTTTTTAGCTCTTGTAATTATATATATATAATAATTTAAAGAAAATTCCTATGATAAATGCTATAAAATAAAGTTTGTTGAAATTATCAATTTGATTTGTTGAAACCATTACATTAAATGTTTAAAAACCAAAAATAAAAAAAATTAATTGAACAAAACAGTTAACCATTTATAATGGATTGGTTAAGAATAGAGATATTAAAAGAGAAATCATTACGGTTAGGTTCAAAAAATAGGGTCATGGACCGTTTGACTAAGCCATGAATACCCTACATAGCACATAAGCTTCTCCTATCTAGAAAAAAAAAAATTCCCTAAAGGGGTAATTCGAATCCTTATACACAGCAATGCAAATGCACATGATATGTATATGCATTCCTATACTAATGTAACAAGCATTAATTGAAATATTTAAATTGAGTGTAGTAAGCAACATGGGAGTACTCATGACTTCGAGCAACACAATAGGAAACTTGGGTTCTAATACCACCATAGCAGTATTAGGGGTTGATGAGAATAGTCCACTCTAGCCCAAAAAGAAAAATAAAAAATAGTTTTGTCTGAGGTTCACAATCATTATTAAGGCACCATTGTCATCGTCCATTGATATCGTATAATTCAATGAGTCTCATTCCTCTGAACTATGCTCAATATTTAGGTGACCGTTACGTCTAATATTGCTTCACTTATCAACAATCCGCAAATCCACAACAAGGTGGCTTAAGTGCGTAACAATTATGTCAAGGTCTAAAACCTTAATAAAGGTGTCATTCTTTGAGTTGAGATGACCAAATAGCAAGCAGCACAATTTATTAGTCGATTTTATATATTAGTTAAGTTATTAGCAATTTCTATTCTAGCAAGCAACACACATGTCAATGCAATCCTAGAATAGTGGATCACTTATGATGAAAGTTTGAATATAATTGTGAGTATTTTTGTTGATGTTCTTGTCAAACACGTCGCTGCGTTTCTAGTCATAAATAGATCAATCTGGCCTAACTAGAGATGCAACTAGGTGGGTTTTCGGGGGTCATATGAACCCAAACTCGAACCCACTACACTATAGGGTATAGCAAACCCAACCCTATAACCATGTAGGGTTTTCCTTCTATATCCAAATCCGTCCTACAAGGTTTACTCTAAAACCCGCCACTTGCCCGGTTACCTATCTGACTATTAACCCGATTACCTGCCCGATTATCCGCCCAATTATCAATCCGAACCTACCTTGCTTATTATTATTTTTTTACAATAAATTTAGTGGACTTAGGCCAATAAAAAAATAGTCTAATAATATAGTAATTTACCTTCTCTTTGCCAACTTGTTTTTAAATTTAGCTTATTACTATGTTATATTTGGGAAATGTATTTATATTACTTTTTTTTTACTAGGACAATGTATTGGGTGGGTATCCATCGAGTTTTAGTAGTATCCAAACTCGACCCTAATACCTTACAGGGTTTTTCACCTATGTCCAAACCCGACCCTATTATTCTATAGAATTGAACCCTATAGGGCTTTTATCGGGTTAGACGGGTCGAAAACCCGTTAATGGCCGACTCGGTTGCATCCCTAAACCTAACCTTTATATATAATCCTTTCCTCCAACAAAAGCTGTACAAGACACCAATCTTTTTAGGAAACTTTTTCGATCCTTTTCACAGGTTTAAAAAATGTTAAATTTAATTCTAAGAGTTTATTTTTGGGCCTTCTTTATGGGTTACAGATTTTTAGGAATATGGAAGAAAGAAGTTTAGAGATATAAAAGATATGGAGGTTATCATCTAAGATTTTAGAAAGATATTCAATAGATTAATATATATATATATATAGGGCTTTAATAGAGTTTCCTATAAAGTTGTTCATGTTTATTCATGTGCCTTTGATTTTGACCATTTGTTTAGATAGGTAATTTTAATGGATTGAAATTAGGAGTATATGTATGTATGTATCATTTATTATATTTTTTATATTGTAAAATTTCATGACATAATTGAAAGGTAAGTAAATTTTTAGCATGCTTTTTTTTATAATTATATTCAACTTTATATCATCTTGCTTAAAAAAAATAATTATTGAGATATTTCAATATACATCATTATATCCAATCAAGTAACACTCCAATGAATCCTTTACAATACCAATTAATTTAAAACTTTTATAACTAAAAAAAAAAAAATCAAATTGAGGTTAGATTCTTACCTTAGATAATTTAAAATTCTATTACTTTAAGATCATATGCCTATCACTAGGAGTAATAACTTAATAATCTATTTGCTCTTTATTTATAGATTTACATGATCACTTAGAAGTACATCTTCTTAAAATTCTTGTAAATTCTTCTTAAGCATATCATGCCAACAAAAGAGGATGATTATGCTCTTTTCTTTTTTTTTTTTTTTTTTTTAAGTAAGATATATTATTGCTATGGTATACCTACCAGTCTAAACAAGATGAATTATGATTATAACAAAATAAAACCCTTAATTATAACATATCCAAGTTACCTAAATGTCCTTGACTTTAAAATATATTTATGGGGTATTTCAGACTTTAAAATAGATTTATGGGGCATTTTAGATTTTATGAAGTTAGTTGAGCTGATTAAGTGGTTTTGAATGACATTGTATCAATCTCCTTATTAACTTGCTCTTGTATTGAAATTTGCATTATCTTGAGAGAGTGAGAGTTAAGCAGTGTCATTTGTTATATTATTTGTTAATCTTTGAAAGGAATACCCAATAAGTCTTGAGTGTTTTAAGAGAGAAAAAATTGTGCCTTAAGTGTATTTATGATTTGTGTAAAAGGCACAACTTCAGTGATGTCATCGAGTAAAATTTGTATGTGATTTGTGACATAGAAGATTGTGGACGCGTACCTAAACAAGAAGGAGACATCGAAGAAGGAGTAGAAGGCACAGTGTAAGCCGGCTTTGAGCCGCGCCTTCATCTTTAACACTGTCAGTCTTGGCACTAAAGCCGTTGGCCTTTGATCGGCGTAGACCCAACACCATGGATTTAATTTTAAAGGCGGCCAGCCTTCAATTAAGTAGGCTGATAGCTACATCCAACTTATATATTTTTTTTTTGATTTATTTAGTTTATTTAGCTTTGCCTTGTTATTTTTGAGAGACTATAAATATAGTTTTATGGTTTTTGTAACACAACCCATATGTTGTTATTTTGAAACCCTATTCATAGAGAATTTTTCTCTAAAGATTGTAAATTTCTTGCAATTCTTATTCTATCTACACTTTACGCTTCGTCAGGTGGTATCAGAGTAAGTGGCAACTAGCATGATGGTGGTGCTTTCCGTGATGGTATTCAGGAGGGTGGAGCCCCTTAGGGGGACAAGGTTGCAATGATTGGAGCGACATCTAGAGCAACAAATGGATCACATGTTCCAACATTTCAAGGAATGTATTGAGGAGATTGTGGATCGTGTGGATGCTAAGTGGAATTGATGCAAACAAGAGATGGAATGATGATAGAAGGCCAGGGGTTGAGGTAGCTCGTGGTGACCTTATTGACAGACTTATCTTTGCACGTAGACAACAATCTAAAGTGGATTTATAAGAGAGTAATGTGGAATCACCTCGGTTTGCTAGAGACAGAATGATTTTAAGGATAGAGATGCGAGAATTTTCGCTCTCAACGGTATAGCAGTCATAGTAGAGATGGATATGATGATAAGGATACCGAAGATTTTGGTTGAAGGTTGATATCCTGTATTTTAATGGGAGCCTGGGATTGAGGAATTCTTGGATGGATTGCAGCTATTAATAGTTCTTTGATTATGTGGAGACTCCTCCTAAAAGATGAGTTAGATTCGTGACTTGTCACTTGAAAAGAATGGCTTCAGCATGGTGGTAACAGATCCAATATAGGAGAGAGGGGAAGGAAAGGGTCCTGTTCATACTTGGTATCAAATGAAATATTTGATGAAGATGGAATTTTTAGCACCAGATTATGAACAGATCTTGTTCTAGCAATATTAGCGAGGCCAACAAGGAAGCAAAACAGTTCATGAGATTGGCAGAATGGAATAACCTCTTAGAATTTGAAGGGAAACAAATATCTTGATATTTAGAATGGTTAAAGCCAGCTTTGTAGGATAGAATTAGAGTACAAGTTATTTGTACCTTGAGTGGGCGAAGAATCTAGCTTTGAAAGCTGAGTTGAAGCAGCAAGAATGTGGAAAAAGAAATTTGGGGTATAGATCCAATGCATGGTCAGAGGAGAAACCCAACGATGTGGAGGAACGATCGACTCATGAATACAGTACTAAGAGTCAATCCCTAGAGGATAAGACTATAGGAAAATATCATGTGAATGAGGATGAGACAAAGAGGTAAAGAAAGTAGATAATCCTTATGCGAAGCCAATTGTTTGGAAGTGTTTTTGATGTGGTCAACCGGTACATAGATCTAATGAGTGTCCTAAGAAGAAGACCCTTAATATAGTGGAAAGAGAAGAGGATGATGATGGGATCTATTGTGAGGTCAATGGAGATGAGGAGGAGGAATATATAGAAGAGATGAAAGGGTATATGTTGTTTGAAGGTTGATGTTGACCCTAAGAAGTGAGGATCATACCTGGCGCTACAGTTGTTTCGAACCAGATGCACTATTGATGGAAAGGTATTTGGTGTTACGTTGATAGTGATAGTTATGAAAAAAATAATAGGAAGGAAGACAATGAAAAACTGAAATTGCCTATGGGGAAACATTCGAATCGCTATGCATTAGGGTAGATCAAATATACTGGGAAAAATTGAAGTAACGGAACATTACAAGGTTCCTTTCTCCATAGGTAAGTATCATGATGTTGTGTATTATGATGTTGTTGATATGGATGTATGTTACCATTTTTTGGTAGATCGTGGCAGTATGATGTAGACGTACAACACTAGGGCAAGAGTAATGTTTATAAGCTGGAAAAAGAAGGGGTGAAGTATACGTTGTTGCTATTGAAAGATAAGGCTACCTTACCAAATAAAAGTATGTTTTTGTCAGTAGTGAAGGATCTTGGAAGAAAATTAAAGAGCCAGGCAAGTGCATGCCTTAATTGTTAAGCAGGTATTGATGAATGATGCTGAGTTGTGACTAGAGGAGCAACCAGAGTTGGTTTATCCTTTATTGCAGGAATTCAAAGAATTGATGCTTGAGGAAATTCCAGATGGATTACCACCAATGAGAGATATCCAACACCATATCAATCTTGTTCTTAGGGCTAGCCTTACTAATTTGCTTCGTTATAGAATGAATCCGAAGGAGAGTGAGATATTGAAGGAGAAGGTGCAAAAGCTATTAACGTAGGGATTAATTTAGGAAAGTTTGAGTCCATGTGCAGTTTCGACATTATTGATGCCTAAGAAGGATGAGAGCTGGAGGATATATATATTGATAGTAGGGCTATTAATCGGATCACTGTAGAGTATAAATTTCCTATACTATGGTTGGATGATATGCTTGACAAGTTACATGGAGCTCAATGGTTTTCAAAAATTGTTGTGAAAAACGAGTATCAACAAATTCAATTAGGCCTGGTGATGAGTGGAAGATTGCGTTTAAGATGAAGGAAGGGTTATATGAGTGGCTGATCATGCTGGGTTGTCAAATTCCCCAACACGTTCATGAGGCTAATGCACTAGGTATTGAAGCCGTTTATTGGTAAATTTGTAGTAGTATATTTCGATGATATCTTGATTTATAGCTCTTGTGAGGAGGAACACCTATTGCATTTGAGGATAGTATTAACAACACTGTAGGAAAATAAGCTACACATAAACCTTAAGAAGTGCATTTCCCAACCAACAAGCTGCTTTTCTTAGGATATGTTGTTTCGACTAATGTTATATGGGTTGAGAGGTGAAGGTCCAGGCAATTAGAGATTGGCCTACTCTAATAATGTCTTTGAGCTACGAAGTTCTCATGGATTGGTGACTTTCAATCACAAGTTTATCAGAATTTCAGCACCATTGCTGCACCCATGATGGAGTGTTTGAAAGAAAGAAAAATTCCTATAGATAGATGAAACGACCACTAGTTTTGTAGTCTTGAAGGAGAAATTGAGTACAACATGAGTAATTGCCCTTCAAATTTTGAGAAGTTATAGTGGATTGTGATGCCACTAGGTAGATATAGGGGCTATTCTTTCATAGGAAAAGAGGCTAATCACATTTTTTAGTGAAAAGGTCAGTGATGCTAGGCGAAAGTGGAGCACTTATGATAAGGAATTTTATTCAATAGTGCATGCTCTTAAAACTTGGGAGCATTATTTGATTAGAAAGGAATTTGTGCTCCATTCAGACCATGAGGCTTTGAAGTATCTGAATAGCCAGAAGATGATAAGTAGTAGCATGCATGCGAGATGATGCCAATTTTGCAAAAATTACCTTTCAGGTTGTTGCATAAATCAGGGGTGAAAATAAGGTAGTAGATGCTTTAAGCAAGCTAGCTTCTTTATTGCTAACTTTGAGCCAAGAAATCTTGGGTTATGAGCAGCTTAAAGGGGAGTATGAGCATGATAAGGATTTTGCGGAGATAGAGAGATAGGTAATCAACCTGTTCTAGTTTTTATTTATCTAATGGTTATTTGATGCATGTTAATCAGTTGTGCCTGCCAAGAAATTCATTAAGAGAGCAGGTGATTAATGATTTGCATGGAGGTGGATTGACTAGTCATTTGGGGCGTGATAAGACATTGGCGGCAGTGAAAAAGAGATTCTATTGACCTCAATTTAGTTTTGTTGAGAAGTGTTTTATTTGCTAGAGATCAAAGGGCCAATCCAAGAATACTGGATTATACATGCTATTACCAGTTTCAGATAATATTTGGGAAGATCTGTTAATACATTTTGTGTTGGGGTTGCCTCATACGCAGAGAGGAGTTGATTCTATTTTCGTGGTGGTTGACAAATTTTCCAAATTGTCCCATTTTATTCCTTGTAGGAAAATAGCGGATGTGATTGGTGTCGCTAGGTTATTTTTCGAGGAAGTTGTTTGTCTGTATGGAGTTCTCAAAACAATCACTTCAAATCGTGATAGTAAATTTTTGAGCTACTTTTGGTGAACATTATGGAAGTTGTTTGATTCTTCTTTGTAGTTTAGCAGCACAGCCCATCCACAAACTAATGGCCAAACGGAAGCGGTCAATCGAACTTTAGGAAATCTGATTTACAGTCTTTATGGGAATAGACCGAAGCAATTGGACATTATCCTTCCATAGGTCAAATTTGTTTACAATAGTGTTGCTCACAATGCAACTGGGCAGTCTCCTTTTTCAATTGTTTACACTAAGGTACCACAACACATTCTTGATTTGCTTAAGTTTCCTAAAGGAGATAATGTTAATGTTTTAGCCAAGCATAGGTAGAGAAGTTGGTTGATGCGCAAAAAGAGGTGAAGCAAAGGCTGAAAGAAGTAAATCAATGCTATAAGCAAGCTACAAATAAACATAGGTGACGTGAGGTATTTCAGGTAAGTGATCAAGTTATGGTTTTTTTTGTGCAAGGAAAGATTCCCACTGGGTACCTATAGCAAGCTCTAATCGAAGAAGTATAGTCCTTAAGCAATGCCACAATGCATCAATGATAATGTGTATGTAGTGGATTTACCAGATAGCTTTGGTCTTTCCAAAACATTTAATGTGGCAGACTTATCTAAGGTTCATGACTTCGATGTTGCTTTTTATCCGAACCATTCCAACAACTCGTGGACTAGGTTTTCCCAAGTATAGAAGACTGATGCGGACGAGATTGTGGGTGCATACCTAAACAAGAAAGAGACATTAAGGAAAGAGCGGAAAGCATAGCATAGGCCGGCTTTAAACCTTTGGCCTCGATCTTTAACGCTGCTGGCCTTGGCTACCAAAGATGTCAGCCTTTGTTTAGCATAGACCCAATACCGTGGGTTTAATTTTAAAGGCCGCTGGCCTTTAATTAAGTAGGCTGGCAACTTACATCCAGCTTGTATTTCTTGGAATTTCTTTAGTTTATTTAGCTTTTCCTTGTTATTTTTGAGAGCCTATAAATATAGTTTTAGGGTTTGTGTAACATGACTCATATCTTGTTATTTTGAAATCCTATTCATAGAGAAGTTTTCTCTAAAGATTATAACTTTCTTGCAATTCTTATTCTATCTACGCTTTACGCCGTGTCAATTTGTGTAGCTCCTTAGGAGCATTTAATTAGTGGTAATTGGAAAGGTTGGTGAAGTCATTCGATGGAGGCAATTGATGTCTATAGAGAATAGGAGACTATTCAAACTCTATGTTGAATCACAACTTGTTTCTCTACCCTTACTCTTTTAGTTATTGCAATTTACTTTATTGTTTTCCTTATTGCTTAAGTTTATTAAGTTGCATCATTTAGGGATTAGATTTGCAAAAATGGATAAATTTGTTGTAAAACTCAATTCATCATTCCTCTTGAGTTTTAGCTTAAGTGTTTAATTTTTTTACAATTGATATTAGAGCTTGTCTCTAGAAATATAATGCTTAATTGCATTTTAGAGAAAAGATCATGACTAATAACACATAAGACACATTAGAAGGATAAGTTAGAAATATGACAACCATCCTAACTAGTAGTTATGCTTATTGCGAATTTATGATAAAGGATATTCTTAAAAGCTCAAAATTTACCTTTGTGATGCATAGTTAAAAATGGACTTGTCATAATAGAAGGAAAATATGAAAGCAATTATAGTAAAACTGAAAAAGAAAAGTTCAATTCAAAGGAAATTGCTATGAATACTTTATATTATGGTTTAAATGAAAATTACTTTAGTAGAATTTGCACATATAAATCCACTAAGCAAATATGGAATGAATAGAAAAGTATGTATGAAGGAACATATAGAGTTAATGATACAAAAAATAAGTCTGTTTTGTGGACAATTTGAAAATTTTAAAATTAAACTTTATGAGTCTATAGATACTATGCATAATAGGTTCATCAATATCATAAATCTTAATGAGAGGTATCATGTTTGTAAGGGAAGGGAAACATAACACAGAGTGTTTTAAATTGCAAAACAAGATGGGTTAGAACGAGATTACAGTGAAACATGTAGCTAATATTGTAGAAGCTGTGTTGTTTAGGATAGGGAAGTTAAGGATGTTTTGTTAGCACCATAGACATAGACTTCTCTCAGGGTTGGGTTCGAACTGGGACCTTACTCGGACCGCTACTGATGGTTTGTGAGGGAGAACCGCCCCGCCACCTGGGGGGTCATTGCTGGTTCGTTATGTGGGACCCCCTAAAACCGGTGGGCTCAAATCATTTGACTGAAAAAAAAAACACATTGTATTTGCATTGGATAACTAAAATTTTGTAGTAAGGTCTTTTTTTAAGAAAACAAAATTCGTACTGGTGGTAACCGTGAGACTTGCCTTGTGAACCGGCAGGTCCATGGTTCGTACCCGTCCCGTACTATATACGGGGCTGTTCTGGTTCCGTAAAAAGTGGAACCGGACTTGGTGGTTCGGATCATGGTTTGGACCCAAACTGGAACCGTGAGGCGTCTGCATAGACATAGAGAGCTGTTCAATTGATGACTAGGTTATAGAATCATGTTTTTTATACCACACATTTCCTAATTACTCTTGGTTTTTAACCGACAATGATGTTAAAGGTGAAGAAATTATTTTGGACAAAATCATAGCCTATAATGTAGTTGTTGCGATATAGTGAGAATCAAAATGCATCATGAAGTCATTAGAATAATGTGGGGCATGTACCGAAGTTGGGGGAAAAAAATACTTTTGAAATTGATAATGTGAAACCCCCTTAGACTTAAAAAAAGTCCCACATGGGTTGTAGATGAAAATTAGTATTGATTTATAGGGATAAAATTGTGAACAACAAATTAGAACTAAATATGAATTTTAGGACAAAAATTTTTGGGGATGAAATAAAGACTAAATTTTTTGGGGATGAAATAAAGCAAAACTTGGTGGGCCTTGCATTCAATTTAGAGAAGATATCGAGAGTAGTAAAAATGAATCAAATCACCCACTGAAAAAAGGAGAAGAACTAGGTTCAAAAAGATCAACATAGTGAAAACCTATAACAAAATAAATACGAGATAAATACCTGATTTAGTTTTGCAAAGGCTAATTTTTTTTAATATTTTGACCTAAGCAACCAATTATATGCAATCTTTTATTATATATATTGTTAGCCTTATTTCTCCTGACTCTAATAGTCACTTAAGAGTAAATATATTGAGCTGGATTTGATTTCAGCTAAGCCAAGCTTGCTCTTGAGTTTGAATTATTACTGTAAGTTATCAAGTCAAATTTGAGTTTTACGATATTTAGTTTACGAGCTTACAAGCTTAAATCAATTTCAATTCAAGTAAAGTTTCATCTTTGAGATGATTAATATTACTTTAATTAATATATGAACAAGCCTTAAAAAGCTCAAGTAAGTCAAGTTTGAGTTTGTTGAATGTTGACTTCAATTGTACTTAAGCTTCAATTTTTTATATCAAATTAAATGGTTTATTATTTGGATTTGGCTTGCTTAACATCCTACTCAAATGATTAGATAATGAAAGTTATGTATGCTGTTTCAAATCCATTTTTTAGCGTGTTTATTGAAGAAACAAAGAAGAAAAAAAGGAAAAACTCCCTGATCTTGGATTTTAAATTTCTCCAATGATAAAACAGCGAAGTTGTTGGATTTGTTCGAGTTGATGGATCGAGATCAGCTATCTATCCTCAACATACACACTTGATCCGCCAATCATATAACATCTTACAATATCTTATCTTACTCTAATATAAAGTAGGTCGACTTTATCATATGACAATGGTACTACAAGCACAGGTGCATAATGGTAGCTGAAAGATCCCAGCAGATTTTACATCCTTTTCTAGGATTCATCTAAAATGAGGAGATGCTGAACTGTCAGCTATAAAAGGGAACACGGATGTAATGTCGAAAAAAGTGGCCTTACCCACTTGTTGGATACAAGAAATTGGAGGGCAACAACTCCACATATAATTTGGGAAACAGTATATCTCATGCCGTGGTTCCTGTGTTTTTTTTTTACTTTTTCACTGCTGAAGAGAATTGAACTTGATTTATTAATGTTATTAGGCTATAATTTTATTAGTAATTTTTTATTTATTGAAATGAGAAATTTAATGGTCATTCTTCTACTCTCTCTCTCTTTCTCTCCCTCTTTTTTTTTTTTTTCCATTGCAACGGAGAAGGGAGAATTAAACATCATATCTCTCACTGAGAAAATAGAGAGATGTCACTTGACTATAAAGTCATTTGCCTCTATTTCTCTTTTATTTGTTATTAATTTCATCAGTAATTAGACTGTTGATGTTGAAAACAAATATGATAAACTTAAGTATATATTTTTTTATTATATTATAGGTTGAAAAATACAAAGTATATATGGGGTTAGAATTCCCAATTAGTTTCCTAGAAATCTATCTATTCAACCTTCTATTCAATGTCTATGACTTGTTCACACATTTATAAGGAAATAACATTAATTGGTATTCAATTTTTGACAATTTCAACAAATCATCAATAATCTCAACACTCCCCCTCAAGTTGGTTCATATATGTTATACATGCCCAACTTGTCTAAGAACTTTGAGAACATCCAATTGGTACTGCTTTGGTAAGGATATTTGCTAACTGATTTTCTGACCGGATCTTTAGTAATTCCATAACTTTTCCATCCAGTTTCTCCTTAATGAAGAACCTATCTACCTTGACATGCTTTATACAGTCATGTTGAATTGGATTATGGGCTATATCGCATGATGCTTTGTTGTCACAGTAAAGCTGAATTGGTTGCTTTAAGAGATAGCCTCGATCTTGTAAGAGAAATTTTAACCATAGTGCTTCACAAATTCCTAAGGCTATTCTTCTATACTCAACTTCTGCACTAGATCTTGTAACAACATTCTGTTTCTTGCTTCTCCATGTGATCATGTTTGCACCTACAAAGGTAAAGTATCCCAAAGTTGATCGCCTATCATCAACTACTCCAATACAGTTAGCATCTGTATATACCTCGATATTTTGCTTGTTTGTGTTTTTAGAGCATAGAATTCCCTTTGCAGCAGCATATTTTAGGTAACTTAAAATGCATGTGACTGCATTCATATGTTGTTCACTTGGATTATACATGAACTGACTAACGACACATAGAGCATAGGCGAGATCTGGTCTTGTGTGAGCTAAGTACATTAGTCTTCCAACGAGTCTTTGGTATCTCACCTTGTCCATAGGTAGCTGACTTGTCTCAATACATAACTTTACACCCTCTTCCATTGGAGTGTTAATTGGTTGGCAGGCTGACATATCGATTTCATGAAGTAGATCCAAGGCATACTTTCTCTGAGATATGAAGATACCTTTATTTGATCGAGATACTTTAGTTCCCAGAAAGTATTTTAAAGGGCCTAAGTCTTTCATTTGAAATTCCTTCGATAAGTACTCCCTTAAAGCTTTCATTTTTTTGGGCCGCTGCCCATGACGATCATGTCATCTACATATACAATGAGTGTAGTAATTTTATCATATTGTCTCTTTAAAAATAATGGGTGAGCTGAATTAATTTGTTTGTAACCAAAGTTAGTGATGGATTTGGTAAACCTTTTAAACTATGCTTTAGGTGATTGTTTTAATCCATAAAGTTATTTCTTCAACCTGCACACCTTCTGTTTTTGTCGTTCTGTTACCATGCATCCTGGGAGATCCATATAGACTTCTTCAGAGAGTTCACATGAAGGAATGCATTTTTTACGTCAAACTGTTGTAATAGCCAATCAAAATTTGCAACTAAAGATAACAAGACCCGGACCGTATTGATTTTGGCTACAGGTGCAAATGTATCAATGGAGTCAATTTTGTAAGTTCGAGTATATGCTTTTGCCACCAGTCTTGCCTTAAAATGTTCGATTACACCATCAACTTTGTACTTCACAGTAAAGATCCATCGACAACCAACTAGTTTTTTTCCTATGGGATAGTCAACAAGCTCCCAAGTTTGGTTCTTTTGCAAGGAGGCCATCTCTTCATTTGTAACAGTTTTCCATCTTGGATTAGTTAAGGCTTCCTATATACTGTTAGGTATAGATAAAATAGATAATTGATTGACAAATGACTGATTTGTTTGTGACAAGCAATGTGTAGACATATAGTGGTTCATAGGATATCTTACTTTACTAGACAACTGAGGTTCATATGTAGGTTTTGGAATACCTCTAGTAAGACGTTATGGTAACTGTCTCCTAGATGACTCTGGCATCATATAAGGAATATCCTCAAACAACGATTGGTTTAGTGTATCAATTAAGAGAGACTCATTTCTTTGATCAAAGATTTGACAATTAGGCTTTGACTCATCCACTTCTATCCTTATTGTTTCATTATGTAGGGTATCACCACTTAAATCCAAGTTTTGACCACTAGGGTCACCTACATTTTGATCAGATACTGTGACAACATTTCTCAGGGTTGTATAGAGTTGGATTTCCTCAATATTCTCCTCTGGAAAGTTAGACCTAAAGAAATACATAGTATCTTCATGAAAGACAACATCCATAGTGATAAACATGCATTTAGTAGGGGGATGGTAGCACCAATATTCCTTTTGATAAATAGCATATCCAACAAATACATATTTAAAGGCTCAAGGCATTAACTTATTATGTTGGTGTTCTAGGAGATGAACATAGGCAACACATCCGAAGACACGAGGTGGAAGGTTTGAGATTGTTAGTGCAACAACAACTTTTGCAAGTGCTTGGAAGGGTGTCTTGAAGTTGATAGACTGAGATGGAACATGATTGATAAGGTATGCTGTAGAAAGAAGAGCTTCACCCCAATAACATAAAGGCATGTGACCTTGATGAGGGAAGCACGAATAACTTCTAATAAGTGTCTATTTTTACGTTCAGCCAGACCATTCTGTTGAGGTATGATTGGACAAGTGGTTTGATGGATTAAGCCATGAGAGTCCAAAAATTTTTGAAGTTCAGAACTATGGTATTCCTCGCCATTATCACTACGTAGCACTTGGATTCGGGCATTGTACCGTATGAAAATGGTATATAAAATTTCTGAAACATCAAGTTAACTTCTAATTTGGATTTCTTCAAACACAACCAAGTCATCCGAGTACAATCATCTATAAAGGTGACAAACAAATATGACCCTCCCAATGTGGGAACTTTGGATGGTCCCCAAACATCAGAGTGAATAACCATGAAAGAAACGAGACTTTTATTTAAAATCAAAGGAAATGAAGCACAATGGCTTTTTGCATGTTCACATACATCACATTTGAAAATAGAAATATCCAAATTCATAAACAAACTAGGAAACAACCTTTTTAAATAACCAAAAGAGGCATGTCTAAAATGTCGATGCCAAAGTAAAATATCAATTATCTTCTTTAGAGAACCAATGCTTTCTATAGCTAAAGCTTGTTGTAATCTGTTGGAATTTTTTGACTCCAGGTCCAACTAATATAGCTTCCCTCTTTTAATACCATAACTAATCGTTTGTTGAGTCTGAATGTCCTCAAGCGCACAATGATTGGGCTAGAAAAATAAAAAAAAAATAAAGTAGTGGTGACCTAGGAGACTGACAATAGGTTATAATCTAAGGAGAGAATACTAACACAAAACCAAGATGTAAAGTATTAGTAAGATGTGATGACCCTTCCCTAACAAATGAGGTGGTACCACCATTGGTCGTGGAGACATAATTTTGGGATCATGGGTTAAGATTTTTGACTTGTCTAACATCAAATGTCATATGATCGGTAGCACCAGAATTCATTATCCATTTACTATTCAAAATAGGTGTAGAAGTGGTGAAGGTCTTACTTCTAATGTTTGTAGTGGTAAGTAATGCTAATGATGTGGAAGAGGCATCACCTTCCTTTGTTTGAGTAATTGCAGCAGTTGAAGGGTGCTTGGAATTCTGATGCCATGTTGGGTCCCACCAATCTAGATGTCCAATCAGTTCAAAGCAACGACTTTTTGAATAACCTGTTTGATTGCAATGAGTGCATTTATACGTAGCTTTGTTTGAATTATTGGAGTGTTTTTATTGGTGGCCATGGGTCGGTCTTAGGATGTCTGATTATGTCGATGGTAGGAAACCATGGCAGAAGCTTCAAGTTTTTTTTTTTTAATAAAATATTGGGATGAATTTTTTGAGTTTAGTTGGCAAAGGTTTTCAAAACCTCATGTAGCTTTAATACCATGAAAATGAATATGATAAATTGATGTGTATTTTTTTTATTATTCATTATAGGCTGAAACATACAAAGTATATATAGGGTTAGAATTTCCAATTAGTTCCCTAGAAATCTGCTTATTCAACCTTCTGTTCAATGTCTATGACCTGTTTACACATTTATAAGGAAATAACATTGATTAGTATTCAATCTTTGACAATTTCAACAAATCATCAATAATCTCTCAACAGATGTATTGTGACTAATGTTCACATAAATAAAATGTTAAGTCCATTTATGCTAGGGTTTCTTATTCTGACAGTGACTGTGAAAAGCAACCTCTTTAAGGATGTCCCAACAAGTTAAAAGGATCCATATTTTATCTCAGAAGGAGGAATTGTTTCATAAAAATCTCTCTCTTAAGCCTCATTTATCATCTTTAGATAGCATTTTGCTTCTTTAAAAATATTTTTATTTTGAAAACATCCTTATTTTATGATTGATCTTTTATTTTAGTGTCCTTAGGTGTGACAATTAACTCATTCTTTATATTTTACTTAAAAAAACTAAACAAAATAAATATATAACCACATATATCTTTTTTGAACCATTGAATTTATAAATAATTCAAAAATACAAAGTAACTTTTGGGTCCTAAAGTTGAAGAACCTTGCCATAATGATGAGAATCTTAAAAAGATAGATCCATAACATGTAGAACTGTGTTAAAGACTTCCATTAAACATGCTCTAAGAATTCAAGTAAGGAATTTATTAATAAAGCCAATAGACGAGGGAGAGTTCTTGAAGTGTAGATATAATGCTTAACAAAACAAATGCTCTTGGTTCTCTTACTAAAAATTCTCTAGGAAAATCCCTGTAATTGTCACCATGAATGATTTATTTTATGAACCACTAAAAAGGAACGTCTAATTCACTTATTAATTACCAAAAACTAAAAAAACTTTGATGTGTGTTTGTGTCTATATATATATAAAGAGAGAGAGAGAGAGTCTAATTATACATATTTTTTTTGGTGGTCCCTAAAAGGGCTAAGGGCCCAGTAATTTATAGGTTTCTAGATGGTTCTTTGGCCTATAACCGTGTAGAACTGGTAGTTCTAATCGGTTCATTGAAAAAAAAGAAAATTAGAAAAAAATAATATTAGATATATAATTAATATTTTAAATATTTCATATGTATAGAGAAATTTATTATCCATCCACAATATTTAATATCCTGTTATTAACAAATTAACAAATAAATATAATTTAAAAATATATGTAATTTAGTTTATATAAAATTTCTCCTAAAAGCAAAATCCCTTTCCTTAATAATGTGAGACAATGTTGTGGAATATAATTTTTTATTTAGCATCTAGAGTATTTTGTATTATCACATTGCTAGCTAGAATAAATTTTAGATGTGTTTTTATAAATGCGCATGCTAAATACATTTTTTTAAAAAACTGGTTAAATGCTTTAATACTCTCATACTCAATTATTATTTGAAATTTTAAATATATTTAATAAAAAAATTCATTTATTTTTTTAATTGTACTTAAAAAACAAAAATAGTAGTTCCACGGTCCTGAAATTGGACTGGGAACTAGTTGTTGCAGTTTGGGCTCAGTTCATGTATGTATGTATGACATTTGAACTTCTTGGTAAGAAAACTCTTCATTTATGATAAAATGTAAATTTTAGATATAACCTGTGCAATATATGGTGACTATTCTGTCATAAGTGACTATCTACTACAGGTGGCAAATGCAGGTGCTGATTGAGAAGTAATCTTAGATAAATTTGAATTGTGTTGCAGTTATTAGTTCCTCAAATCACATCTTAGTTGAGTTGAATGTTGTTTTTACACTTCGGTCTTGTCCTCAAGACAATTGACTTAGGCTACTTCGAAGTTTATGAATGGGAAAACTTTTTGAAACTCTAAGGTTTACAAAGTAAACACACTCGATTTTGATTAAGTCTTAAATTTTATTAGAGGAGTATAATTAAGTCTTAAAAAATTTGTTTGCAACAATTAGATCATAAAATTTAAAAACCATATTAAAGGCTAAATTTCTCAATGTTTAGAACTCGCTACCTATTAATTAGTCATTTTAAATTTGGACTAGGCTTGGTCCAACCTCTTTAAACCATGGGCTAACCTACTATAGCCATGTTCGACCTAGGAAGACCCATAGAGAGATTATAGAAGACAAACCAAATTACTTCACTAGTCAATAGCTCTAACATCTCTTACCTATCTTTAACCTAGGTTCGTAGGTCATTCTTGGTATTAGATGTGTGACCTACTTGTCCTTGATATACCCAAGGATCTCGACATGTGACTTCGTGAAGAGTTACATCTTCTTATAAAATTGGGAATAAGTATCATGTGGATCCGACTACCGTCTTCAATAAAATTATGATCTTGATCAATTAAGGTTTTCTGGTTGATATGAAATTGAATAAATTAAATGGATATGGATGAAATCGTCGCTCGATAGGATCCATGAAAAACAAAATAAACTGGTTTGTGTTTGGATTATAGATCGATAGAACTACGATCTACAAACCACTCATGGTGTCAATGAATCAAGAGATTCAAAAACGATGATCACCACAAATCTATACAACACAAGATTTGATAAGAACAAACGATTAAACAGTAGCAATAATCTTCGCACAACCTTTGCTCTAATACCAACTGTTGTGGACCTGACTACGATCTTCAATAAAATTATGATCTTGATCAATTTAGGTTTTTTTTTGTTGATATGTTAAGGAATTTGAAACCCTGATGACTAGATGTGATATTTAGGAATCCACTTTTGAATCTATTGCTAGATTAATCAATGGGATGAAGATGGATATGCTAATGTTGTTGAACTTCAGCAATATCAAACTCTTGAGGATGTCATCAAATTGGCTAGTAGGATTGAAAGACAACAACATAAGAGGTCTCACAAGTCCCATTATCACAATAAATCTGATGAAGAGGAAAGGAAAGAGGAACATAAGGAAAAGAATAAGGGGAAAGAGGTTGAAGAAAAGACTCCAGCTCAGGCTCCAAAAAAAAAAGCAGAGAGCTAAAGTGTTTAAAATGTTTAGGTCATAGACACATTGCTTCTCAATATCCTAACAAGAGAGTGATGATCTTAAAAGATGATATGATTGAAAGCGAGGAAGAGAAGCAGGAGAGTAGCAAGAAAGTTGTGATTGAGTTAGATGCGCCTAATGGTCCATTGTCATTATTGCTTTAGTAGGAGAAGGACAATTCGGATCAAAGGACAAATCTATTTTATATTCAGAGTTTAGCGAAGGGAAAAACTTGTCTGACTGTGATTAATACGGGCAGTTATGCCAATGTGATTTCAGTTGGATTAGTTTCTAAACTAGGCTTACAGGTGGAGCAACATACAAGGCCATATGCCCTTCTTGGCCTAATCATTAGGGGGCAATTCATATACACAAACAGGTTCGTGTTCCTATATCTATTGGTGATTATTCTGATGATTTCTTATGTGATGTAGTTTCCATAGATGCTACACGTTTGATTCTTGGGAGGCCATGGCATTATGACCATCGGGCTTTATTTGATGGGTATAAAAATGAATGTACTATTCAACATCAAGAAAAGACATACAAATTGCTGCCTATGAGTTCTGAAGAGGTGCAGCGGGCTAAGTTGTTGCACATTAAGAAAACCAAAGGCTTTAAGAGTTTATTTGCTTAGACTAGTAGGATGACCACTCTGGATGTTCAAAAAAGGAAGAATCAAGATTTGAGGATGAATCTTCTTTAACTAGAAGGTAATGATAGGAATCTGGTTGCTCAAAGTCATGAAAAAGGGAAACAAAAAGGAAAAACATCAAGAAGTAAGAGCAATGAGCAGAGTAGCCAGCGAGGAGGAGCTAAGCCGGCCCTATGCCGTTGGCCTACAAAGGAAAGGCTGCCGGCTTATAGACATCCTACATGGTTAAGCCGCCAACTTTGTTTGATTTTCACACAAGCTTTTATTTATTGATATTTTTAAGCTTTGTTTAGGGGTATTTTTGTAATCATGTCTTTTAGGTCTCTTTAGGGTTAGTATATAAAGTTCTCTTGGTTATTTGTTAGAAAGATTTCGTCATTTTGATATTGAGAGCACATTTTTGTGTGAGAACCCTCTTGTGGTTTTTAGGTTATTGAGAAACAATTTTCCTCTTTAATCATTTGTTCTTATCAAATCTTCAGTTATATAGATTTGTGGCAAACATCGTTTTTGAATCTTGTGATTCACTAACACCATGATTGTTTTATAGATCATGGAATCCATCGATTTATAAATCGATTACAAACCAGTTTGTTATTGTTGTTCGTGGAATCTATCGAGTGACAATTTCATCCATATCCTTTTTAATTTATTCAATTTCATATCAACAAAAAAAAAAAAAACTTAAATTGATCAAGATCATAATTTTATTGAAGACCGTACTCGGATCCACATCAAAGTATCTCACCATAGATAACTATTCAAAATAACCACCCACCTTTTTTTCCTCATAAACCAAGCCAAGGATCCATTGCTATAGGTCATTTGATCACATATACCCCCTACACTGTCTCTTGTTCCCTCAAATACTTCACTAATTTAAATATTGGAGTGGTCATGTCAAATAACCCTCAACCACTTTTCCTATCCTTTCTTGTTTTGCAAGCCACTTATTGATAATTTGAGGCTATCCTAGCCCAATTCTATACCGATCCTTTGTTGGTAAAAAACTAAGGTGCATACCACCTTTGTGACACATTAGCATTTAGGATTTGATTATTTGTGTAATACACTATAAGAAAATTGATCTTTAGAGACAAATTTTGTGATGAGAAATTTGTAAACGAAATTATATCTCTTCAAATAGAATCAAGGATCTAGGTTTTTGTGAGAAAAATATACTTTTAGAGACAGTAAGCTTAGTTTTTTTATAATGATATATAAAAATTTTAGGACTTGACATTGTATTTGCTATAAATTTTTAGAATTCTTTGTAAAGCACTTTTTCTTATTAGAATCTTAGGTGAGCAAAAACGATAAATATTACATTACTGAATCCATGCTTTCTTTTATATATGTGGGCATGGGCTTTGGATATGGGTTTGAATAGAATGAGGGCTTTTATAATAAAAATGGAACCCATTTTCTTATTTAAAATAGTCCATCTTTAATATAAAATAGAAATAGGCTCATTTATTCCAATAAGCCCTATATTAGCCAAACAAAGCTCAAATTAACTCATGAAGATATTTTTGGAGTTTACTTTTCATGCATGAGAAATCTGAATAAGGCCGAGAGCAGAATAAATCGATCCGATGATCCCTGTTCTGAGCCTACCAAGCCAAACTCTCTATGACATTCCTTATTGGACTCGGTCTTTTAAGCCCTGTTACTAGCCCAAAAGACTAGCCCGTGGTATTAAATTGGGTTAAAAGCCCAATTACCGAAATGATCTTCTAGCCCAATTACCAAAATGATCTTCTACATACTTTTTCTCTTATTAGAATCTTGGGTGAGAAAAAACGATAAATATTACATTATTGAACCCCCAATTCCTAAAACAATGCTTCTCGTATTCTAATAATTATTAGCTATATCACTAATGAGAAAAATAAATTTTATAGTACTATTCAAATAATAATTATGATCTTATAATAGCATTTCTTTAGTTCTTTTGGCACATGAGATATCCTTTTTGCTTTCCCATTTTGTGGCGTAAGAATCTTGTATCTGCAATCGATTAAGGACAACATCAATGCAATGAATCAACAGGGTCTCTTTCTCATAACCTATATGTGATGTGATAAACTCCCAAGTGCCAAACGTCCCCTGAAATTACGACCCGGCACCTTGAGATTTCATTTTCTCCAACTAAAATATTGAACCAAGCCAAAATCTCTCGATGACTCTTCAAGCATTTCAAAATACTATAAATTACATATCCTTAATTCCTTGTCTTCACAAATCAAACCTTATCTATCAAAACAAGAAGCAGCTATCTAGAATCTTCCAAAACATACCATACCCAAAAAAAACAAAAAAAAAAACAAAAACAAAAGAAAAAAAACAATGGCAACGAAGCAACATTTGGTATCCATTTTTCTGGTCCTTCTAAGCATCACTACCACAACCTTTGCAATACCCGCAGCAGCTCCAGGAGGCTTCCCCACTACAAGTAGTCCTGCCGCCTACACCATCTTCTTTGCCCCCAGGACCAGCTTTGCCACCATCTCCACCACCTCTTCCGCCTCCACCCCCTCCAAGACGCCATGCCGACATCCTTAAAGTTTTGGAGAAAGCTGGTGACTTCACCGTATTATTAAGGCTTTTAAAAAGCACTCATGTTGCTGATGTTATTAATGCTCAGCTTGGTGATCGAAGTGGTGCTGTGACGTTTTTTGCTCCACCAGATAATGCTTTTGCTCGTCTGAAAGATGGCACTCTCAATAGTCTCACTAATGAAAAGCAGGTATGGTCTCTTTAATGACTTTGGCAAAGTTTTATAACAAATTAATAAAATTATTTGATAAAATCATGATTAGTTTATCGTTAACGTAAGATGCCAAGATTCATTAAGTGGTAGATACAATGTAGGACTGATTGGCAAATCTTAATTCATAGAAGAATCTACTTGTTGGGAGGGAAAAAAAAATAAATTAATTGCTTCAATTCAAAAAAGTTCACAAAATCTTTTAGGTGTATATAGGAAAATTTTAAATTCTTAGTGCGGCTGACTAGTTAGGCACTTCATGACAATGAATTTAGAATTGGGGTCATTTATTTTTACCAGAGGGTCTAGTATTATTTTTCTTCATGATTATACCATGTATCAAAGAATACAGTCAAATGGTTATTTTAAAGAAAGAGATTGAGTTAAAGAAAGTATACGACAGTCTTAGCCATAGAAATTAATATTGATCATTAGAGCTAATTTAAAAATCCTATGAATATTCATAATAAGCTATTGGACTCCCTAATATTTGAGTGGATGATTCTCCTAAGTTTATCCTTGATTAAGAAAATGGAGGAAGCTTTTGGTTTGAATACACATTGATCAAACTCTAGCTCGACTCATTTAATTTTTTATTTTATAAAGCTATACTTGAATCTTTTTATCCTAATTTATGTTCCTATGCTACGTTCCCTATTGGCAGGTTGAATTGATTCAATTCCATGTAGTCCCCACATATCTTTCCATGACTCAATTCCAAACTGTGAGCAATCCATTAAGGACTAATGCAGGGGGTTCAGATATAGGTGAATTTCCATTAAATGTGACAACAAATGGTGATGGGGTGAGTGTTTCTACCGGTATTAACTCTGCCAAAGTAGTTCGAACAATATATGTAGACAAAGACCTAGTTGTCTACGAGGTGGATAAAGTCCTACAACCTATGGGCGTCTTTGCTCCTAAGAAGGCTATGGCACCGTCACCACAAAAGCCTAAGATGGACAAGGAGCCTACCACCACCACTCCTGATGAATTGACAAACACACCATCAATAAGCAATACTGATAAAATGAAGAATAATGTAACAATTTTCGGCGTGCTCATAACTTGTTTATTAGCTTTTTTTTCTTCCATTTCTTTTTGAATATGGTGGAAATAATGATTGAAATACACTAAGAGAATGTCTTTATGATGTTTCTATCACTTGCGATATGAATCTTCACATTCCCTTTGATGTGTTTTTTTAATGAAAACAATTTTATAGCTCCTTTACTTTCAATCAATAACTTGATTATTTTAAATAACAGTAGGTAGAACAATTAAGTAAAGTTACACAATGATTCATATCAATTTGGTGTTTGAACACTAGAACTTTTCCTTTGCTATTGCAATGGTAAACTCAAATATGATCTTTTAATGATCTCTAACATTATAGTATTGTTGCACAAGCTGATTTGAGTCGATAGAGTTAGCCCTTGCAAACATAAAAAAAGTAGTTAGAGAGGGCACTAGGGGGTTTCCCGAGGTACCCATTCCAATGCTTTAAGTCAGCCCATAGGTAAGAATAATATGTTTGTAATAAAGTAGGGAATTATTCTCTCCCTTGCTTCAAGGCAGAGGGGATATTTATAGTGTTTAGGATCATACTAGGATGGATTTTCTCTTGGCAGCTGAGCTAGCTGACCGGATCTTCTAGCATCCCATAAATGAGTATTCTTCTGATGGTCTGGAGGAGGGGGTCGTCACCCTTTACATACAGAGGCAGTTCGTAGTGACAATCTCGATGGGATTCGCTCCAAGCTCTTTGAGGAGGCCCTCAAGGTCGTATGTTAGAGCACGATGCAAGGTGCTCCATAGGACTAGGAGGTCGTTATGTCTACAAAGTCAGATCGAGTCTGTCTCCTCAATGGTCGGTAGTTTGCCTTATATAAGAAGGCTTTTGAGTTTAGCTTGAGGATGCCTTTTTCTCCCTTTCAAGAGGAGTTCTTTAAGTACTATATGCTATGCCTAGCCCAATTACTAACCAATGCTTGGTAGATATTGGTGTCCTTTGGAGCCATCTGCCTTAGTACATGGTGCAACCTACTTCAACCTTGTTCCAATAGTTATTCTTACACAGAAGGTTGTAGGAGGGGTGGTGGTATCTTACCAAGCAACCTAAGAGTCCCTAGCTCTTCATTGGCCTTATTAGCTCAAATGGGTTTGACTAGAAGAGCGAGTTCTGGATAGTCAGGTTGACGTAAGAAGCCATGGGAGTTAATGCCATATGATGTTAAGGGACTGATTAATGGAGGCAAGGCTAGGAGATGGAGTGTAGATCCACTTGAGATGTTGCCTGGACCAATTACATGAGCTTGAGCTAAAAGATTTAAAGATGCCTTTAATGGCTTAATCCAATATGTTCAAGAAGAGGAGATCCACGTGCACGAAACCAAAGATGAACTAAAGTTGATCTACATTGTCAAAGTTAACGCGGGAATGGACCAAGACAACGTAGCAGGCGAGTAGCCCTAGGCTACCCTACCTAAACCACAGGCTTTGGAGATACACCGGGCATACGCCATCGACTTTCATGGGTTTTGCCGTTAGCCTTCATTCTAGCATACTTGCATCAATTTTTCCTGAGATTCGTGTTTTCAATTTTAGGTCGACAGCTTTGTTTGGCCACCAGATTTGTTTCTATTTTATGTCCTTTGGGTGTATATATAGACCTTGCTCTTATTTTGTATGAACATAGCATCATTGAATATAAATTTAAGAGTTAATTTCTCTTTAGTTCTTGAAAGAACTTTTCTAAACTTGTCAGTCTATCCGTAGCATTTATTCATGACTTATCAATTGAATTTCCATCACCGATTGTGGCATCCTTTCTATACCACAATTCTTACGTTGCTAAGTAATGAGTCCTGGTTTCCATTCGATCTTAAACGATCTTGAGGTTGATTTCTAGATTTAGGTATCGAGTTTCATCACAGTTTAGTGTGGTTTGTATCCGTTTGGTATCAGAGCCTAGATTTGTTTAAAGCTTGCATATCCTTTCCTTATCAAAAGAAAAAAAAAATGTATCTTTAAGGTTTGGGAGTCTTTAAGCTTCTTCCTATTAGATTTCTTTATGATTCCCTATTTCTATTTGATTTGTTATTGAATTCATGTTAGCTTCATATTAGTTGCTATAAAAAAAAAAAAGAAGAAGAAGAAGAAGAAAGGAAAAAAAATGTATCATTTGATTGAATTATGGGAAAAGACTTTGATTTGTTTGATTAGTTCCAAAAGTAACATTGAAAAATTCTGATTGAATTATGAAGAAAGACTGATATATTTAATTAGTTTCAAAAGAATAGCAAGGAAGATTAAAGTAAGGAAAAACCAAATATCTATTGTGTGGAAAACATGAGTGATTTGAGTGGATCATTCTTTGAGTAGAAACATGTGAAGGAGTGATTTGTGAGGTTTTTCTTTATTTTATTATTACTTATAACCTTGTTTTTTGTCGCAATATGTCAAACAAAAGTACATCCAAAGGTATGACTGGAGGAGTTGATACAAAGTTGATTTTGGAGGTTTTAATGAGCGAGATGAAATGGATGTTTAAAACTGAATTGTAACAATTCCATGAGAAGGTAAAACAGATCTTAGAGTAGTCACAAAGCATTCCTCTAAGACATAGGAGAGAGAGACCTTCTTGGAGAGGAATAGGCTTAGAGGAAAAAGATTATGAAGGGGTTGGTTTTCAAGAAGAGTTTGATTGGGATTCGGTTGAGAGCATTCGAACGTATGGAGGTAGATTTAGAGAAATTAGGAATCGGGAAGATAAATAATTTGGGTATTATAAAGATAGAGATTCCTTCCTTTTAAGGATGGAATGACCCTAAAGCATACCATGAGTGGAAGAAAAAGGTGAAGTTGATCTTTGATTGCAGCAATTATTCCGAATTTAAGAAAGTAAAACTTGCTGCCATAGTGGTTTTAGATTATGCCATAGTATGGTGGGACCAACTAGTGTTGAATAGGAAGAGGAATAGGGAACCACCAATAGAGACATAGGAAGAGATGAAGAGAGTGATGAGGAAGCAATTTTTTTCCAATATATTACTACCAAGAGTTGTACAATAAATTGAAGAATCTTAGGTAAGACAATAGGAGTGTGGAGGCGTATTATAAGGAGATGGAGGTTGCTATAATTAGAGCAAATATTGGGAAGGACCGTGAGGCTACCATGGCACAATTTTTGGTTGGTTTAAATTGGGAGATTCAAAATGTAGTGGAGTTACAACGTTATATGGAGTTAGAGGACATGGTTCACATGGCAATTAAAATTGAGAACCAACTCAAGAGGAAGGGTAGTCTAAGTGCATCCACTTGGAAGCCAAATCTGTGGAAGGAGGAGAAATAGCCCAACACTAGGCTAAAGTTCAATAAAAGACACAAGGTAGTTAGCCATGGAAATCAAGGTAAATTCGATTCTTCTACTACTAGAAATCATGATATTAATTGTTTTAAATGCCAAGGCAGGGGTCATATAGCAAGTCAATGTAAAAAAAAAAAAAAAAAAGAGTTATGGTGATGCAGGAGAATGGTGAGATTGAGGCAAACAATGAATTGGATCATGATTCTATGCCATCATTAGAGGATGCCGATGATGAGGAGCATGTTGTTCAAGGAGAGATGTGGGTGACAATGAGAGCTTTAAGTGCTATAGCTAAGGAAGGTGAAGAGTTGCAGTAGGAAAACATCTTTTATACTAGGTGCTATGTCCAGAACAAGGTGTGTAGTGTAATCATTGATGTTGAAAGTTATACTAATGTTGCTAGCACTACCATGATGGAGAAACTAGGGCTTCCAAAAAGTAAGGATCCTCAACCTTACAAATTACAATGGTTGAATAGTAGCAGTGAATTAAAGGTGAATAAACAAGTGATGATTTCTTTTTGCATTGAAAAATATGAAGATAACATTTTGTGTGATGTAGTTCTGATGCAAGTAGGACACTTGTTAATAGGTAGACCATGACAATTTGATCAAAAGTCTAAGCATGATGGATTCACCAATAAGTACTTATTTGCACATAATCAAAGGACAATCACTCTTACTCCTATGAAATTGAGTTAGGTGTATGAAGATCAAGCAAGGTTACAAAAAGAGAATGAGAGAAAAACTGAGAGTGACAAAAAGACAATGAGTGAAATACCAAAAGAAAAAGAGCAAGAGACTGAGAATACTGGGAGAGAAAAAGATGGTAGAATTGAGTGAAAAGAGAGAGACAGAGAGAAAAACAAATTTTTATGCAAGGGCAAGTGAGATAAAGAGAGCATTGTTCTTGAAAAAGCCTATGATTGTACTTTTGTACAAGGAGGCACTTTTTAATGCTGATCAACTTGACCATTCTTTACCTAGTTCTATTATCTCTCTTTTGCAGAAGTTTGGGGATGTTTTTCTTGAGGAAATCCCAAAAGAATTACCTCCAATGCGATGATTGAACATCAAATTGATTTTATACCCGATGCAACCATTCCAAACCAACCACTTATAGGAGTAATCTCGAGGAGACAAAGGAACTCCAAAGTTAGGTTAGTGAATTGATGGACAAGGGGTACGTGAGGGAAAGCATGAATCCATGCACCGTTCCAGTAATTTTGGTTCTTAAGAAGGATGAGTCATGGAGAATATGTGTTGATTGTCAAGCCATCAACAACATAATGGAAAAGTATCATCATCCCATTCCTTGCCTAGATGATATGCTTGATGAGTTGTATAGATCTTATGTATTTTCCAAAATTGATTTGAAAAGTGGATATCATCATATTAAGATGAAAGAAGGAGATGAATGAAAAATTGCATTCAAAACAAAATATGGTTTATATGAGTGGTTGGTTATGCCTTTTGGATTAAATAATACACCTCATACTTCTATGCGCTTATTGAACCATATTTTGCATGATTTTATTGGAAAATTTATGGTTGTCTATTTTGATGGTATCCTCATTTATAGTACGAACTTGAATGATCGTTTGACTTATTTGAAATTTGTTTTAGATGTATTTTGATAGGTGAGATTATTTTTTAACTCAAGAAGTGCACATTTTGCATAGATTAGTTTGTGTTTCTTGTTTTGTTGTTAGTACACAAGGAATATAGGTTGATGAGGAAGGTTCGTGACCCAAGAATGGCCAAGTCCAACCAGTGTGAGTAATGTTCGAAGTTTCCATAAACTTGTTAGTTTTTATTAGTGGTTTGTGAAGGGCTTTAGTAGCCTATCCACACCTTTAACTGAAGTCATCAAGAAGAATGTTGGGTTTAAGTTGGGAAGGAACAAGAAAAAGCATTCCAATTGATTAAGGACAAAGTAACTCATGCTCCTTTGCTTGCTTTACCTAACTTCACAAAAACTTTTGAAATTGAATGTGACGCTTCATGTTTAGGTATTGGAGTAGCCTTATGTAAGAAGGACGACCAATTGCATATTTTAGCAAGAAGCTCATTGGGGCACTTTGAAATACCTTACTTATGATAAAGAGATTTATGCATTAGTTAGGTTTTGGACACTTGGCAACATTATCTCTAGCATAAGGAGTTTTTGATTCATATCGACTATGAGTCATTGAAGCATTTGAAAGGCCAACACAAGTTGAACAAGAGGCATGCATGATGGGTGGATTTCATAAGACATTCCCATATGTCATCTGCTACAAACAAGGTAAGAAAACATCGTTGCCGATGCACTTTCATAAGGTATGCTAATCTCCACTCTTGATGCTAAATTACTTGGTTTTGAACACCTTAAAGAATTATATTCTTTGGACAAAGATTTTCCAGATATTATGCATGTTGTGAAAAGGCAGCTAGTGGTAAGTTCTTTAGGTATGATGGTTACTTGTTTAGGAAAATGAATTGTGCATTCCTAGTTTTCTATTTGGGAGTTGTTAGTGAAAGAGTTTCATGTTGGGATTGATGGAACATTTTAGGGTAGCTAAGAACTTGGAAGTTTTGCAAGAACATTTTTATTGGCCCCACATGAAGTAAGATGTTGAGAGATTTGTGGGAGGTGTGTCACATGTAGGCAAGCTAAATCCCAAGTGCAACCCCATGGCTTTTACACAACACTACATATTCCTAGTGACCTTGTGTTGATATTTCTATGAACTTTGTGTTAGGTTTACCTAGGAGTAAATGTGATAGGGATTATGCTTTTGTGGTTGTAGATAGGTTTTCAAATATGGAACATTTTATTACATGCCACAAGACGATGATGCTTAACATGTTGCAGATTGGTTCTTTAGGGAGTTTGTGAGATTACATGGTATGCCTAGGACTATTGTTTCAAATAGAGATGCTAAGTTCTTAAGTTACTATTGGAAGACCTTGTGGTGTAAGTTAGGAACTAAGTTATTGATTTCCACTACTTGTCACCCACAAACTAATGGTCAAACCGACCTAGTAAATCGGACTTTATCTACTTCGTTAAAGAATATCATTAAAAAGAATATTAAAATATGGGAAGATTGTTTACTATATGTTGAGTTTGTTTATAACCGTACTATACATTCTATGACTAAATTTTCGCTTTTGAGATAGTGTATGATTTTTTCCTCCCTCTCTCCTCATGTGGCCAGCATTCCTCCTTCATTCTTTACACACTCTCTTTTACACTTACAAAGCTCTACCAAATATTCTCCACCTAACTCCATTGGATTTATCTCCTTTACCTATGTCTAAACATGTTAATTTGGATGGCAAAAAGAAAGCGTAATTTGTTAAGCAAAGTCATGAGAAGGTAAGGCAATATTGAGCGAAAGACAAACATATTTGAAAAACAAGTCAACAAAGGGTGTCATCAAGTAGTTTTTGAACCATGAGATTGGGTTTGGTTGCACATGCGTAAAGGAAGATTTCCTGCAAAGACATTCCAAATTTCTTCCAATAGGCAATGGTCCTTTTCAAGTTCTCGATGTATCAATGACAATGTACAAGCTAGATTTACCTGGTGAGTATAATGGAAGTGTTATTTTTAATGTCACTAATTTGAGTCCTTTTGATATAGGTGATGATTTGAGGACAAATCCTTTTCAGAGGAGGGGAATGATGGATGCAAGGCTAGGAGATGGAGTGTAGATCCACTTAAGTGGTGCTTAGACCGATTACACTAGCCCGAGCTAAAAGATTAAAGATCCCTTAATGGCTTAATCCAAGATGTTCAAGAAGAGGAGATCCACATGCACAATACTAAGGATGAACTAAAGTTGATTCACGTCCTCAAAATTAACATAGGAATGAACCAATACAATGACGTGGACGAATAGCCTTATACCCCACCTAAGTCGGCATTGGAGATACTGGCTATACTTACCAACTTTCATGGACATGCCGCCGCTTCATGGGTTATACTGTTGGCCTTCATGTCGGCATACTTGCACAAATTTTTCATCAAATTCGTGTTTTCAATTTTAGGCCCCCAACTTAGAATTTAGGCTACCGGATTAGTTTTCATTTTATGTGCTTTAGGTTTCCATGTATTAGTATATATAGACTTTGTTTTTGTTTGTATGAACATAACATCATTGAATACAAATATGAGAGTTAATTTCTTTTTAGTTCTTGAAAGAACTTTTTTGAACTTATCTGTTTATCCATAGCATTCATTCACGACTTATCAATCGGATTTTCATCACCAATCGTGGTGTTCTTTCTATACCAAGATCCTTACTTTGTAAGCAACAAGTCACAGTTTCCATTCGATCTTGATTGAACTTAGGGTTGATTTCTAGGTTTAGGTATCGCGTTTCATCACGGGTTAGCATGGTTTGTATCACTAATGGTGTTGTAGGAAGTTTTGGAGGTGTGAGGTGGAAAGCCTTATAATGCCACAATTGTAGTGAATAAATTTTTTAGTGGGAAGTCGATCACCGATGGAGGTGGGACTTGATTCTTCGTATGATCATAGCCTCTCTCTTCTCTCCCCCTCTCTCCCTCCCATCACCCGTCGAGTCGAGCTTTAGAGAGAGGACATTGTGAGGAGGTTTCGAGCGGTTGAGCTCGACTTGGTAGGTATTTTATCCATTATCACTGGCTGGGTTGTCTTTTTGCTATCTTTTTTAGAGCCTACAATGTTTGTGGTAGATGTAGGTGACATTCTTGCTGATCCATCAAACAATTGAAAGAGGGCTTCAGCGAAGAAGAAGACATTCCGTAGGAAGCGCTTTATTGAGGTCGAGATACGAGTTGCTGAGGTTGGTGCACCGATCATTCATTTGGACGAACAAGGCCCAAGGGGCATTGGCATCGAGGTCAGAGATGGCAATGGCAGTAAGGTCAAAGATGCTACTATTGAGGCCATGGGTGCTGCCATTGAGGTTGGAGGTGCTGGGCTTGATGACTGCTCATGGGGCCCTCCAGCTGTGCTCAATCTTGTGAGGAGCAGAGTTTAGCTCGATACTCCCCTACCCTTATACTTGTTAAAGCTCGCAACATGCCATTTCCTATAGTAGAGGCTACTGGGAGTAGTAATAGTGCCTCGGATGATCGACGATGGTTAAGGGTCATTGGAGTTAGCTTGGAAGAGGTATTGCTGGCGATCCAATCAACTTTATTGAAGGGAAAGCACTAAAGTGGAGCAAGAATGGCTTACTTTAGAGGAGTAGCCTATCTTGAGGACAATAAGAGGTTAAGGCCTTTTATGGTGGACTCTCTTTAGTGGATTTAGCCGTGGACTTTTTAACATGGAAGATGTACGAGGTAAAGCTGTTACCTTCCTTACAGAGCTTGTTTACGATAATTAAAAGGTTTTTTTTTTTTTTAATGTGCTACTCAAGCTTTCTTGTTGTTTGTTTTCAAGCTTTGGTGACGACTGGTCAAGCTTTTGGAGTATTGAGGGCAAATTGTGAGGTGGTACATTGTGTTCTTTGCTTCACTCTTCTTATGGAACTCTCCATTACTTATAGTTGAGAGTTATCTCCTTTATCTAGGGTATGCGGGAGCTCGAGGTAGTAAAGGTAAAGCGAGATAGAGAAAGAGCTACCTAAGGTTAGGTAGAGCGAGACGCGATGCAAGAGTGAGTTTCTTATGCTGAGCACGAAAGGCTACGTAAGGAGACGAAAGACAAAGTTTGACGCAGTCAAGCTGATGTGCTCGATGCAAGGAGAAGGCTATCTCTTGTTGAGATGATGGCTGTTGAATATAGGAGTAAGTGGAGGAGTGTAAGGGACGAACGAGATAAGTAATCTTGTCACTTAAGAGATGCCCAACTAGGGAGTGCGATGTAAAAGCGAAAGCTGAAGCTCATTACTTATCGGTAAGCTGAAGGATAGCATCCAATCATCTAATTTGGAGCGGAAGAGGTGGAAGGTGGGTTCATTTGAATTCGTAGGTGCATTATAAGCCATTGTTACTCACATTTTGACTTCATTGTTTCCTTATTCTTGTTACAGGCTTACATGGATGACTTAGAAAGTAGTCAGTTCATTCCTAAGGTGACCAAGAATCAAATTTTAAAGGAGTTTTTTAAGATCAAGGAGTAGAAGAGGGTCCAGGTGAAGCTCGTTCATGATATCACCAAGCTGATAAGGATTGATGTGTTGGAGAGGTATCTAAACTTGGACCTTAGTTTTTTGGTTGCTCATTTGAAGTGGCTCCATCAAAGGCTTCTGATGAGGAGGGGGATGATATAGTGGGTGTCGAGCAGGGTAAATTCGAAGCTAAGGTCGGGTGCCGTGGGTCAGGCGGACTAAGTTGAGGTCCATACTGTTTCTAGGGGCCAGAGTACTCAGGGTAAAGTCCTCTTGTAGTTGTAACTTATGAATCTGACCAACAGATTTCAATGCCGGTAGTCGAGCCCCAAGCTAAAGGTCATGTTGAAAGGCAGGTTGAGGCCATTATCGTAGCTCCTCAACTTACGAGCGAGAAGATTTTCAGTGAATGTGGGCTTAATTTTTTTTGGGCTTCGTTTCGAGCTTTTTTCATGTATTGGCCTTTTGGTAGCCTTCCTTGTTTGTAGTTTCTTTTTCCTCAAGAAGATTATACTTTCCTTCATTAATATATGGATGCATTTTTTTAAGTTCTAGCTATGTTTTCCCTATGTGCTTATAATTTTGTTGTATCTTCGGTTAATGCTCAAGGAACTCATCCTCAATTGATTTTGTTTTTCTTAGTCTATTCTTTCCCCGTTCATGTTGGACTTGGCATTTAACTCCTAGGTCAATAGTAGGTCATTGGTACGACTTTCCATAGAGGATGATGTTGCTCTACAAGGGAGGCAACATGTGACAAAAAACTTTCTTTTTCAATGTATATAGATTCTCCAGGTGTGGTCGGACGGTTGGGGTGAGTTGGACTTAGGATTCACAAGATTTGGTGGTATTCAATACAGGTTCTAGTGGATTCCTTTATTGCCTATAAGTAGTGCTAGCGGGTAGATTGTCACGCCATGAACCCATCTCACTTCTCTTATACAAATTTAAAATTTCCCCTTCGCCCTTTAGTTCAGAAGAGTTTGACAAGTCATGAGCCCTCTTTCCATTAACCTCCGCTGGGTTTAAAGGTCGAGCCTTTGGAGATCGCAAGTTGTACGGTGTCGTTGAAGCTCTGCTGTTTCTGTTTAAGTAAGTTAGAAGCCCTGTGGTCCCTATTTATGTGGGTCCGTTACTAGGGTCGTGTAGCAGGTTGGTCATGTTGCTAGAGGCCCCTTTCCTACTATTGTTTCGGCCGCCTAATCTAGGACTATAATTGTCTTCTACGGTCCTTGGATTGAGCTCACCAAGGTTTATTACTTAGTGGAGAGGTCGCGGTGACCATGGTAGTGCACTGCACGTGAGTAGGGGCTCATCCTCCAACAATTTAAGGCCAGGGGTGCTTCTTGAGGTCGAGGCCGTCATGGAGTGGCCTTCTAACTCTTTCTCCTACTACCCTTCTTCCTTCTTATGGCCATTTTGATCACTAGTAGAGTTCGTTTAGGATGCAAGAGCGTGTTCTCCCATTTGAGCTCGGTCTCTTGATGGCTTGTTGGGCATAAACTCATTAGGGGGATTAGCTTTACCTCTAGATCTCCTGGTCATTCTGAGCTTTTGTCCAGCTGAGATTCATTGTCGTTCTGTGATGGACAAGCTCAGGGTGCACTTGGGGAAGTGAAGTCATATTCAGCTCGAGTCCACATTTTCAAGTTGTGGTCAGCTAGTTGTGGAAGAACTCTAATTAAGGTTCAAATCTTTGTTGGGGTCTTCTAACTTGAAGTCACATTTAGCCTAAAGAATTTTGTACTTGTGTAGATTTCTCTTTGTATTTCTTAGCTAGAATGCCAGTCAAAACTACCTTGGATGAGACACTAGTCAAAACTACAGTAATGATTTTCTTTTGACTAATGAATTTACTTGTAACTTGTTTGCAATCTCAATTTCTAGTGTAGCTGGTTGTTGTTGTTTTTTTTTTTTTTTGAGACTTGATCGAGGCATTTAAGGGGGAGTCGCCTTTAGGAGGTAGTAATATGCAGTCATAAGGGGAGTTACCTTTAAGAGTGACTTACCTGAGCTCTTGAGGGGAGTGACCCTTAAGAGGGAATTACTCGAGCTCACAAGGGGAGTTACCCTTGAGAGGGAGTTGCCCAAGCTCTCGATGGGAGTTATTCAAGCTCTCGTTGGGAGTTACCTTTAAAGGGAGTTACCAGAGCTCTCGAAAGGAATTACATTTAAGAGGGAATTGCCCGAGCTCACGAGGAGAGTTACCCTGAAGAGGAAGTTACCCAAGCTCATGAGGGGAGTTACCCTTAATAAAGAGTTACTCAAGCTCTCATGGATAGTTATCTTAAGAGGGAGTTACCTAAGCTCTCGAAGAGAGTTACCCAAGCTCTTGAGGGGAGTTACCCGAGTTCTTGAAGGGAGTTACCCTTAAGAGGGAGTTACCTAGGCTTTCAAGGGGAGATACTCTTAAGAAGGAGTTATCCGAGCTCACAAGGGGAGTTACCCTTAAAAGGTAGTTACCCAAGCTCTCAATGGGACTTACCCTTGGGAGGGAATTACCCAAGCTCTTTCAGCATGAGGGATTGGAGTTCTTTAAGTTCCTAAGCCCCCTACTGAATACCTTTTATCATTTTGTGGTTAGATACATAAGACGAAGATCATGAAGACACATTCTTAATTGTAGAATCCTCATTTCATTCATGATTGCATTTTTTTCTCATGCTTTTCACACATAAGCCAGTCAGAGCTACTTAAAGAACTTTCTCAAATTCTCTACATTCCAGGTTCTGGGAATAAGATCACCATCTAGTGTTTCGAGCTTGTACGCCCCATTTCCTATGACTTCCTCCACCCTGACGGGATCTTCCCAGTCTGGGGCAAGTTTTCCTTAGGCTTCCTTTAACCCCATTGCCTCTAACTCTCTACAAATGAGGTCACTTGGGAGAAAAACTTTATGCTTGACTTTCTTGTCATAATATTAGGCTACCCTCTACTGATAGCCAGCAATCCTTTTACTCATGATGTCTTGAGCTACTTCTATTGCATCGGGTTCTGCTCAAAGGCCAACGTCATTGATTAGCTCATTATAAGACTGAGTTTGAATGTTTGGTAGTTCTAGCTCCATAGGTAAAATAGCTTTAGTCCCAAAGGCTAGATGAAAGGCGGTTTTGATATGAACCCATCAACCTGTGATGAAACCTAATACCAATATGATTGGACTTATAACCCAAGATCGTCAAGATTGTATGAAATCACGACCCGTTGCCTCTACAAAGGCAATGACCTTGGTATATATCGTAGACGCTACAATCAAAGATGAAAATTTTGATTGATAAGTTGAAGATTGCAAGCTACGGAGTAGATCTGATAAGTTCAAGAAGAAGTTCAGTGAAGAACTAAAGAGAAATCTCTCAATTGTATTATCAAAGTTATGTGTTCAAAATACAAACCAAAGAATACTTATAAACAAGAAAAGGAAACCTAAAAGACTAAACAAGGAAACTCAAAAGCCATCAAATATATGCTGGCAGCCTATAGGGATTAGCAAGAATTGGAATTAAAAGCCAAGTGCAACAAAATGTCTATGCTGGTATGTATGCTGTTAGCTTAGGCTTGTATGCTGGCGGTGTATGTGATGAAAGTTGGTGGTGTTGAGCTGGTTTAGAAGATAAGCTGCTCGATGACAACATTTTCAATGCTGGCTAATTTAGGTAAAGGCTGGCGGTGCTTAAATCAAGGCCAGTGGTATACTTTGCTAGCTTTGGTTAGATTTTCCTGAATCTTATCTTAGTCCATTCCTGAATTTATCTTGATGATGTTGATTAGTTTAGGTTCATCCTAGATGGTGTGCAACTGTATCTCCTCCTCTTGAACCTATTGAATCAACCTATTGAGTGCTTTCTTGAATCTTTTAACCCGAGTCCTTGAAGCCGGTCTAGCTGGCTTCTCAAGTGGATCGACTCTCCATCTTCTAGCCATGCCTCCATCATTCCCTTCCTCTTGAGAAGGATTTGTCCTCAGAAATTCATCACCCGCATCAAATGGACACATATCAGTAACATTAAAAGTAACATTTATAGTATACTTACACAGTAAATCAAGCTTGTAAACGTTGTCATTGATGCGCTCCGAAACTTGAAAAGTACCATGGCCTCTTGGAAGCAATTTAGAACGCCTTTGCTTAGGAAATTTTTCCTTGCACATATGAAGGCATACCTAATCACCAGGTTCAAAGACCATCTAATGACGTCTTTTGTTGGCTTGTTTTCCATACTATTAAGTTCGTCTCTCAATATTAAGTCTTGCCTTCTCATGAATTTGCCTTACAAACTTCGTTTTTTTCTTGCCATCTAAATTAAAAAAATCCAAATATAGGTAAAGACAACTAATCCAACGGAGTTAGTGGATTAAAACCATGCACAATTTCAAAAGATGAATATTTAGTGGCAAAATGTATAGTACGATTATAAGCAAATTCAACATGTGGTAGGCATTCTTCCCATGTTTTAATATTCTTCTTAATGATAGTTAACAATGTAGATAAAGTCCTATTTACTACTTCCATTTGACCATCAGACTGTAGATAACAAGTTGTAGAAAATAACAATTTAATTCCTATCTTACACCATAGAGTTTTCCAGAATTAACTTAAGAACTTTGCATCTCTACCAAATATAATTGTTTTAGGCATACCATGAAGTCTCACAATCTCCTTGAAGAACAAATCTGCAATATGAGAAGTATCATCACTTTTGTGACATGGAATAAAGTGTGCCATCTTTGAAAATCTATCCACTATAACAAAAGTAGAATCATTACTAGTCTTACTCCTAGGTAAACCTAATATGATATATCCACCTAAGGTTCACTTGGAATAGGTAAAGTTATGTACAAACAATTGGGTTGTACTCGGGACTTAGTTTATCTATAGGTGATACACTTGTCACTGATTTTCTCAACATCTCGTTTCATTTGAAGTCAGTAAAAATGTTCTTGCAAAACACTCAAAGTCTTTGCTACCCCAAAGTGTCCCATCAATCCCCCATTATGGGACTTTTTTGCCAACAATTCCCTAATTGAACAATTGGGATTGCATAACTTATTTTCTCTAAATAGATATCCATTATGTCTAAAGAATTTCCCATATGCTGTCTTTTCACAACAAACATAAATTTTAGCAAAATCTTGGTCTATAGAATATAAATCCTTAATATGTTAAAAACCAAGCAACTTAGCATCAAGTGTTGAGATTAGAACATACCTACAAGAAAGCGCATCAGCAACAATATTTTTCTTTTCCTGCTTATAGTGAATGACTTAAGGAAATGTATCGATATACTCCATCCAATGCGCATGCCTCTTGTTCAACTTTTGCTAACTCTTCAAATGCTTCAAGGATTCATGATCCATATGAATCACAAATTCTTTAGGCCATAAGTAATGCTGCTAGGTTTCTAAGGCTTGAACCAATGCATATTTCTCCTTGTCATATGCACGATACTTCGAGGCTGCCCTGCTAAACTTCTCATTGAAGTATGCGATAGGTCTTCCTTCTTGCATCAGCACTGCTCCAATTATTAAACTTGAAGAATCACATTCAATTTCAAATGTTTTAGAGAAATCAGGTAAAGCAAGTAAAGGAGCATGTGTTAGCTTATCCTTAATCAACCGAAAGGCCTTTTCTTATTCCTCTCCCCACTTGAACCTGACATTCTTCTTGATAACTTTAGTGATTGGTGTTGCAATGCTACTGAAGTCCTTCACAAATCTCCTGTAAAAACTTGCAAGTCCATGGAAACTTCACACTTGACTCAGATTGGTTGAACTTGGCCATTCTTGGATTGCACGAACATTCTCTTCATCAACCTGTATTCCCTATGCACTAACTATAAAACCAAGAAACACAATTTTGTTTGTGCAAAATGTGCACTTCTTAAGGTTAGCAAATAGTCTTTCTCTTCAAAGTATATCCAATACAGATTTTAAATGGTTTAAATGGTCATCTAAGTTCATGCTGTAAATGAGGATATCATCAAAATTGACTACTACAAATTTCCCAATGAAAGCATGCAAAACATGGTTCATTAATCTCATGAAGGTGCTTGGCGCATTAGTTAATCCAAAAGGCATAACCAACCACTCATATAAACCATATTTTGTCTTGAAGGTAATTTTCCATTCATCTCCTTCTTACATTCTAATTTGATGATACCTGTTTTTTAAATCAATGTTAGAAAATACACAAGACCCATGCATTTCATCTAACATGTTATCTAAGCTAGGAATGGGGTGATAATACTTTACCATGATGTTGTTGATGGTGCGACAATCAACGCACATTCTCCAAGTCTCATCTTTCTTAGGCACTAGAATAACTGGAACTGTGCATGGACTCATGCTTTCCCTCACGTACCCCTTATCCATTAACTCACTAACCTGCCTTTGGAGTTCCTTTGTCTCCTCAGGATTACTCCTATATGTTGGTTGGTTTGGGATTGTTGCTCTAGGTACAAAATCTATCTAATGTTCGATTCCTCGAATTAGAAGTAATCCTTTTAGGACTTCCAAAGGGAAAACATGTTCAAAGTCTTGCAAAATAGAGATGATAGAACTAGGCAAAGAGTTAGAAAAATCATTAATGTTCAAACAAGTTTCTTTGTAAATCATCAACAACATAGGCTGTTTCATTACTAAAGCTCACCTCACAGTACTCACTATTGCCATACAACTCTCCTTTTACAAGACCACACTCTCCTTTTCTCTCACCACCAAAGTCGAACTCTCTTCGACTTGGCTTCTCCCACTCTTTCTAGCCTTCCTCTCTTTTTCAATTTGATTTTTATCCTTTGTCTCTTTTTTAGTCTCTCTTTCTTTTGGTCTCTCATTTTCACTCTGTTTTTCACTCACCTTTTGCCTTTCAAATGATTGTTGGAGTTGCAATTGATCTTCATACACTTGCCTAGGGGTTAAAGGTACAAGAGTATGATTCTTGCCATTATGAACAAGAGAATATTTGTTTGTAAAGCCATTAAAATCACCTTTCGATCGAATTGCCATGGTCTTCCCACCAAAATAGTCAAGCCTGCATTGGTACAACATCACATAACACCTCATCCTCATATTTCCCAAAGCGAAAAGCAATCAAAGCTTGCTTGTTCACCTTGGTCTCATCACTGTCATTCAACCATTACAGCTGTATGGACTAGGATGTTTAGTGGTCTTGAGCACTAATTTCTCCATAAGAAAAGTGCTAACTACATTGGTGCAACTTTCCCCATTTATAATCATACCATACACCTTGTCATGGACATAGCATCTAGTACGAAAAATATTTTCCTATTATACTCTAGCCTCCTCTTTCACCTGTGCACTTAAGGCTCTCTTCACAACTGTCACTAACCTCTCCATTAGAACTTCTTCATCACTAACATCTCCTCATCATCCTCGCTGTCCTCTTCAGTTTTATACTCACCATCACCACGCAATATCATGGTGAGTTTGTTAGGGCATTAGCTAGCAATGTGACCCCTACCTTGACATTTAAAGCATTTAATATCACAATTTCTACTAGTAAAAGAATCGGATTTACCTTGGTTTCCAGGGTAGACCACTTCATGTTTATGTAATTTTCAACTTTGTAATGGGCTGCTTCTCCTCCTTCTTCCAGTAACTAGGCTTGTACCTGGATGAACCTAAACCAAAATAAAAACATGAAACACCACTACCCTTCCTCTTAAGTTGGTTCTCAATTTTTATAGCCATGTGAACCATGTCCTCCAACTTAACATAGTGCTGTAACTCCACTACTTTTTGGATTTCCTATTCAATCCAACCACAATTCTTAGCATTGTAGCCTCACGATCCTCCTTCAAATTCGCTTTAATTATTACCACCTCCATCTCCTTGTGGTACTCCTTTACAATCCTATTGCCTTGTTTAAGATTTTGCAACCTATTCTATAAGTCCCTATAGAAATATTTGGGGACGAATCACTTTCTCATCACTCTCTTCATCTCTTCTAAAGTCTCTATTGGTGGCTTCCTATTTCTCTTCCTATTCAACACCAATTGGTCCCACTAAACAATGGGATAATCCAAAAACTCAATGGCAACAAGTTTTACCTTCTTGGCTTCGGAATAATTATGACAATCAAAGACTAATTCAATCTTCTTTTCCCAATCCAGATATGCCTCAAGGTCATTTTTTCCTTGAAAAGATGGAATTTTCATCTTCATGTTACCTAAGTAATGATCCTCCTAATTCCTATCTCCTATAACCCTACCTCCATATCTCCTATTACTACCAGTAGAACCCCGATCATACTCTTCTTCAAAACCAAACCCATCATATTCTTCTCCCTGCACCTATTCCCCTCTCCAGGAGCCCTCTCTCTTCTATTGACTAGAGGAGCGTTTCGTGACTGCTCTATGCTCTTATCTACCTTCTCATGGAGTTCTTCCATTCCCTCTCTAAACATCTATTACATCTCAATTATTAGAGCCTAGAGAATCAATTTTGTATCAACTCCTCCCTTCTCACCATCAGACGTACCTTTCTATGACATATTTTCTTTCCTATAGAAAACAAAGTTAGAAACAAAAAATAATCCTCACATATCTCTCCCTCACGTGTTTCACGCTAAAGATGATTCACTCAACCCACTTGTGTTTTCTCATAAATCAGATGTTGTTCCTCACTCTAAATCCTTCTTTCAGTTCTTTAAGACCTAAATCGAGCAACACAAGATATATCTAAAGAATTCAATCAAACTTATCAATGGGGGCTGTTTTAGACTAAATCAACAAAAATTCTATCACAAACCCAAAAATAAAGCTTATAATAATTCCTTCAAAGACTTCACCCTCACTTTTTTTAACACGAATTTTTTTTATGCAAGACCTTCTCTTTTTTTTTTTTTTTTTATCAACTAAGATGAACTAACAAGATTGAATCAATGAAACAGTTGAAGATCTAACAAGAACATGAAGAACAATGCTTCTAAACCCTAAAGGAATGAAACTTTGAAAAAAGATTAGGATAGGAAAACCCTAACAAACCCTAGGCTCTGATATCAAATTGATATGAACCTCGTCAACTTGTGACAAAACCTAATACCAGTACGATTGGAATTAAACCCAAGATCATCAAGATTATATGGAATCGTATCCCATTGCCTATATAGAGGCAACAACCTTGGTACATGTCATAGACGCCACAATCGAAGGTGGAAATTTCGATTGATAAGTCGAAGATTGAACGCCACAGAGTAGATTCAATAAGTTCAAGAAGAAGTTTAGTTAAGAACTAAAGAGAAATCTCTCAATTGTACTATTAAAGTTATGTATTCAAAATACAAACCAAAGACTACTTATAAACATGTAAAGGAAACCTAAAAGACTAAACAAGGAAACTCAAAAGTCGTCAAATATACGCTGGTAGTCATTAATATGTGTTAGTGGCCTACAAGAATTGGAATTAAAGCCAAGAGCAACAGAATGTCTACGTCAGTATGTACGCTGGCGACGTATGTGGTGAAAGCTGGCGAGGTTGAGCCAGTTTAGAAGATAAGCTGCCCGATGATAACGTTTTCAATGCTGGCTAGTTAGGTTAAGACCGGGAGTGCTTAAATTAAAGCTGATGGTGTACTTTGCCAGCTTTGGTTAAATTTGCCTAAATCTTGTCTTAGTCTATTCACGAGCTTGCCTTGATGATGTTGATAAGTTTGGGTTCATCCTGGATGGTGTGCAAATGTATCTCCTCCTCTTGAATGTCTTGAATCAACCCGTTGAGTGCTTCCTTGAATCTTTTAGCTGGAGTCCTTGAAGCTGGTCTAGGTGGCATCTCAAGTAGATTGACTCTCCAACTTCTAGCCATGCCTCCATCAGGTTTCGTCTATTGGGGTTCGCCAGGTGTTGCGGTTTCCCCATAGGATGTTAGGAAACTTATAAGTCCATTTGCTACTCTAATGCTCCACCGCAGCCTTTAGAATTTGCATGATTGTCTTATTTATTGCTTCGACATGGCCGTTAACTCTTAGGTATGCAGCTAAGGTGTAACGAGGAGTGATATGGTATTCAGCACAAAAATCATTGATCCTCTTGGTGCTGAATTGCCACTCACTATCCATCACTATGGAGTATAGGACTTTGAACCTAACTATGATGTTTGCGTAGATGAAGTGTTGGACATTTTTTCCCGTGACCTTTTCCATTGCCTCGGCTTTTACAAATTTCATAAAGTAATCATAGCAAACTATTATGAACTTCCTCTGGCTTATGGATGGAGGGAATGGGCCTAAGATGTCTAGTCCCCATATATTGAATAGCCACGGGCTGATGAGGCAAAGTAAGTCAGTACGTGGGGTATGGTTGATGGAGGCAATCTTTTGACAACGTTCGCATCGCTAGAAGGTAGCTCTTTAATGAGAGACCAGATTGCTTCCAAGTATCCACCATTTCTTCACTTTTTGTCTCGTATATACCTTTAACTTGTTGCATCACGAGCTAAGAGTTAGAAAAGATCTTGAGGTCCCCTATTTTTGCTTCGACACATGTAGTGAACTTAAGCCCTGCTAGTAAGGCCTTGTATTCTGCTTTGTTTCTACTTGCAGGGAAACCAAATTTTAAGATGGAACTAATCTCGACTCCATGGGGTCTTTCTAAGACTAAGTCGGCTCCACTCTCCCTTTGTGAGGAAAATCCATTTACATGAAGGGTCCATACAGGCTTTTATTAGTCTTTAGGCTTAAGTGTCTCATTGTATTCAACCAGGAGGTCTACTATAACTTATGCCTTTATGGCATCCCAAGGTTGGTATTATACCCTACAGGTACTAAGTTTGATTTCAAACTTCATCATTCTTCTCAAGATTTTTGGCTTTCGGAGGACTATCTTTATCGGTACATTGGTAAGGACAATAATCTGGTGTGCTTGAAAATACGGACGTAGCTAACATGGATATTACTACCCCGAGGGCAAACTTTTCCAATTTAGTATATCTCTATTCTGGTCCTTATAGGGTGTGGCTGATGTAATATATCAATCGGTGTTGTTTGCCTTCCACCCAGGTCCATACGAACTAGAGAGCCATATCATTCATTGTAAGATAGAGTTATAAGACCTCACCTTAGATTAGGGTCATTGGCATTGGTGGTTTCATTAAGAAGTCTTTGAGCTCATCAAAGGCTTATTAGGATTCATTTGTCTTTTTGAACCGATTGGGTTTCTTGATTATTTTGAAGAATTTGGAGCACCTATCTACATACCTAAGGAGGAATCTACTTAGTGTGATGACTCTAGCAGCTAGTTGTTATACCTCCTTGATTGATGTGGGTAGTGCCATTCTCGAGATCGCTTTAATCTTATGGGGGTGAGCTTCGATCCCTTGTCGGGATACCACATAACCCAAGAGTTTTGTGGACGATGTTCCAAATATGCTGTTCTATGGGCTGAGCTTTAAGTTGTAGAAGCAAAGTTGATCGAAGGTTTCTTACAAGCCACACAAGTAAGTCGTTGCTTGTTTAATTTTCACAATCATATCATCAACAGAGACTTCCATGTTTCAACATATCTGAGGTTTGAACACCTTGGTAACCAGTCATTTGAAGGTGCTCCCGGCATTTTCAATGCAAATGGCATTATTTTATAATAATACGTGCCAAATGATGTGATGAAGGAGGTGTAGATCTCATTGGTTTCCTTCATCTTGATTTAGTTGTAACTCGAGAAGACATCCATAAGGCTCAACAGCTTAGGGCCCAAGGTATTGTCAATGAGTTGATTAATCCATGGTAGCAGGAAGCAATCCTTTGGGCATGCTTTGTTTAGGTCGATATAATCGATGTGCATTCATCATTTGCCACATGTTTTCTTAATCAGGACTACATTAGCTTGCCACGTGGAGCATTTTTCTTCTTTAATGAATCTTGCTTTGAGTAGTATACGTCTTCTTCAATGGTGGCTTGCCTCTCTAGGGCAAGTGTCTGATCTTTTGGTGAACTGGCCTGTGGGTGTTGTTGATGTTCAGCTGGTATATGATCACGTTCGGGTTTATGCTTATCATGTAAGAGGGCATCCATGCGAAGACATCTTTATCCGTTTGCAAGAATGTGATCAATCTCTCTTTAATGTCAGGAGGAATTGATTTTCCCACTTTTATGATGTGCTCGAGATTGTCGTTCGATGTGACTTCTTCTGTGAGCTCGGATGGCTCACCTCAACACTTGGACCCTTTGTCTGGTTGCATATCTATAGTGCAAATGTAGTCTCCCTTTACAGCTTTGATGTACAATTGTAGGGATTCTTCCTAATCTCCTTGACATATCTTTATCGTAATTGGGGTTGGAAACTTGGATTTAAGGTGTGGTTTGGAGATGATCATGCTGAAAATGAACTACATGGCTCTACCTAATATGGCATTGTAGGTGGACCAACAACCTACCACGAGAAAGCCTATATGATATGTGGCACTGCACGATTCTTCCTAAACTTGAGGGGTAAATTTATGATCCCATGAAGTTAGGTCGGTTGTCAATAGTGATAGTAAGGCCTTAACTTCGTTTTCAGCTCATCCTACATCTGTCATATGCCTGATTGAAAAGAACGTTAGCAATGCTTTCTGTGTCGATAAACACCCTCTTGACTTCTTAGCCTAAAATGTAGGCACAGATCACCTGAGTGCCTTGGTAAAAGGTTTGGACCCTCGCATAGTCTTTATCTAAAAAGGAGATAGAGATGTCGACCTTAGTCCTTTTAGGTTTGAGGTTCTTCATTTATGGGATGAGCTCGGGCTAGGTGGTAGACTCGTCTTTGTTGAAGTCAATGGTCCGTCAATTGTCCACCTATGATAATATTGATTACACTATGGCATTATTGGTGAGGTTGGGACTGATCCTTGTAGTCTTAGGTGTTAATGGCTCTCTTCTATTCATCAATCCTGTGTTTCTATGCAGGTAGCTCTAGCTTTTGGTGGCAGTCGATGTGTTGTTTGAGCCAGCCATGCCGAATGGTGTCTTTTATGGTGCTCTTGAGCTTCCAATAATCTTTTGTATCATTCTTGCAATTGTAGTAATACTTGCAATATTCTTTCAAGTCTTTCTTCCGAGTTAGGCCTCATCAACGGTGGTGGAGGCAAGAAGCCCTGGTTCCTTATTTTAAGGAAGATGGCATGGACTAGTAACTTTAAGGGTGTGAACTCATCATACATTGGGAAGAGTTTCCACCTATCATCGTCATTGTACATCATCTTGATTGAAGTTTTTGCAGTCCATTTGTAGCCCTTTGTCTAAAGATGGATAATTTTTAGTTTGATGCGGCTCAACCCAAGCTTTAGTTTCCCTCTTGACACTTCTGGTGTTCTCTTGGCAAATATATTTCTATGCCTTCTTTCTCACTTGTTCAAGCATAGTAAGTTGGCATTTTGAAATGGAGTTGAAAAACAGGTTATCCGCGAGGACCCCTTGTTTAATAGCCTTTAAGGCTACTCTCTAGTTGAGGTTCGGGACCTCTAAGCTTGCTTTGTTGAATCTCACCAGGTAATCTCTTAAAGGTTCAACTCGCCTTTGCCGAACCATATAAAGGCATGAGGCATTCTTCTCTTGTAGCTTACTGGCCATGAAGTGCACTACAACGAGGTTGCTGAGCTGGGAGAATGAACTTATGGTGCTTGGCTTGAGTTTGTTAATCCAAATACGAGCTACTCTTCAAAAGGTGGTAGGAAAAGTTTTGCATCATATTGCATATGAGAAGTTGTGTATCACCAGTAGATTGTAACTGAGTGATGTGTTCTTCAGGATCAGTTGACTCATCATAGGATTATAGGGCTAGTAGCCAAGCTCTAGTTCGAAGCACCTCGAATTGGACCTTAACGGTGAAGGGTGTCTTGCCTAGGAGCATTTTAGTGATAGGTTCATCCTCAAAGCCTTCTCTAATGGTCGATAATCTTCTCATTGTATCCTTGATTTCTTTGAGCATGTGCTCCTTGTTGGAACCGAGCTAGGTATCCTTGGCAGCAAGTATGTACATGTTGTCTCTACGAGCTTGGGTTAAGCTGGGACCTGCAAACTCTACCTTAGCATGCAACTTGTCCCTTACTCAGTGCCTCCAGGTAACCCAAGTCGAGTGTCATGATGTCGTGCATCTTCATGAGATGCTTTGATTTGCTCTCTCTAGTTCTTAAGGGCTTTGGGTCTTCGGTATTCACTTGAGTGTATGTTCGAACTATATGACTGCTCTCTAGCGGAGGCACTAGCCCATGGTAATGTCATGATGCACCTATCATGCTCTGAGGATACCCCTAGTAGTAGCATACGGTTCTCACATGTATACTATTACTAGATATACCTTCAGGGATGATATATTTTCAAATAACAGGATCTTTTAGTTGTATTGATAAGAAATGACAAATACATGTAAGCCATAAATTAGTAAAATAACTGTCATCAAAAGTCTTAAATAACTCAATAATACAGACTATATTCCTATTTTATCTGTCTCCAAATACATAAGCTGATATTTCAAATACTAACTAACTTATAACTAGGAAATAAAAGTAAACCACTTATCCTAAATATCACGAATTCTTCTAGCATCTAAATTCTTACCGAAGTCATGCTCCTGAAAGAAATAAGCTAGGGTCGAACTGTCAACCTGAAAGATCTTTAGGAGTGTGAGCAAAATCACAAGCTCTTTAGATAATTAGACATATTACACATCAAGCAAGTTTATTAACAAATCATATATAATGCAACAATCAATCATATGCATAGATACAAGCTTGGATGATCTAGAATCCAAACAGGAAAAAGATTTATACCTTCTTTTTAGGGTTGAAGAACATTTACTTCATGACCTACCTACTGAAGAGAGACTAAGTATACATAAAAATCAATGATTTCTCATTTTAAGATTATTACTTTAATTTAAAGGTATTTTAACTGACTATTTCTTGCATCAATCCTTGGAAACTCCCTAAGTATTAGTAATTTCAAAATGATATCACGGGCGATGTCCTTCGTTGCCACTTAGTTCCTGTGGAACCAATGGAATAAAGAAAATCTTAGAAGAACTAACGTTTTAGAAAAACTAAGCATTAATAGATAACCGAAAATACAAATACGTAGTAGGCTATCACCTTTCTAGAATATGCAATGATGCAGTTTGTGTAATGCATAATTGTTTTAATTATAAAGCCAATAATTTTTAGTCAGGCTTATGGTGATCATACATTACACACATAACAAATAACGTGCTTTTGTTAAATCATTAGACAATCTGTATTATCACTTTTATTATCTTAGTTTGTCAACCAAACAAATAGCTCACAACACATACTCAATAGATTTCCGCAACAATCATATTATTATCTTTACATTACATATGCCGCTAATTACAAACACAAACAATATAATAGTTCTGAGTTATTTTCCTACTCATTTTGTTTAATCGTAATAGTCAACTAGAAAGTCCTCAATAATATCAAGATTACCTATCGAGATGAATAAAAATATTTATCAATAAAACATATATTATATAACTAAACTCCTATGAGTGCCTGAGTGTCCTATACTGCTATTTGATTTAATTTCTATTACCTATGTTTGTCTTTTAAGGTAAAGATCTTATGATAGCAAATTTTCATTATTTTTTCATTTTCATTTTGCTTGTCTTGATCTTAAGACATTTTATTTTTATTGGGGTGTTATAGAGTTTGTATTCAACAATTTAGGATTTATTATCATCATCGCTATTATTTTTACATCATTCTTTGGTTTGATCATTTTATGGTAACTAATATTATTTTCTGTCATTTATCTTCATGTGTTTCCTTGATCTTATTTCATATTATTATTTTGTTATTTTTAGAAGTCACATTATTTGTAAATTTTACTTATTCTGATTTTGCATTCTTATATACTCACCTATATAAAACAATTATCGGATAGTTATTATAATTTAACCTCTTCATTTAGTATAATAAAAGTGTTTTCTATTTATTGTGGTTATTAAAGTTTAACACTTAACAAATATTAAACCTACTAATTTAGAAATGTTTTATGTTTATTTTAGTTTTTAGATTTTATCTTTTGTTCTTCTTCTTCTTCTTTATGTGTATGTATGTATGTATGTATAATTAGTTACGAACAAAACAGACTCGTACAGGGAGAATTTGCACGTACGTCAGCATCCAACACTATCGGCGTTGAACTTCATGATGCCGGTGTTTGTGTAAAATTTACGTGATATTGTTCTAGGGAACGCTGGCTTCAAAAGTCGCCAGCGTTACAACGTCCACTACCAGTGTAGATAGTTTACGCTGCCGATGTCATACCCTAAATACAAGCCTAGACGGATAACCTGAAGTTATCATATTACATGTGCACCCGTAATATGAGAATCATCTTGCAAGTCAGAGTTTGCAAGGCTCTACCTGAATAAATACTATGTAAACATCTAATATGAAATTATATTTGTGATAAATAAAGGAAATCCGATTTTCTATAGTCCACCAGAATCGTAGAGAGTCGGTATCCCCTACCAAATAGTAAAATAGAATAAAACATCTATATTTTACAAACTTGAAACTACAACATTGCATTTCTATCTTATAAACAAAGCTTATAATATACAAAAGATAGAATCTTAACAAGCCATATCATCTATCTATTTCTCATAACAAATTTGTCTTCTATCATCAAGGGTTCTTCTCCACGTCGATCTATCCCAAAACCAAAGCCTCAGCTATTCCTGCAACATCATTGTAGGGGTATGAGCTCAAACATAGCTCAGTGGATAACAAAATCAAATCACAACACGATCAAATGTCAAATAAGTTTTATTTAACAAACATATGTAATGCTCACTCAACCATATGATATGCACAGTTTAGATGAGCGAAATCCAAACCAATAGAGATTTACGCCCTCTCTTGGGGGTTGAATGACTGAATACATGCCATTCACACCCAGGAGAACTGTGAACTAATGAAAGGGGTGCATACTCAACTTTAGCCTTAGCTTATATTTTTTTTAGCACAAAATCATTTCTTTATACCATAGATATAATCGTCAACTGCCCCTTACATATCGCTAAGGAGTGAGGATTTCATTATAAATACTTTTCATTGAAAATTAACCTCTAACTTCTCCTTAGACTTAGCTAAGGATTGAGGATTTTTTGAAACTCATTTTATTGAAACATAGCCTCTATCTACCACTTAGACAAGATGAAGGAGTGAGGACTTCTTTTTGAAATAATTTTGTGCATAGAACCAAAACATTTACTTTATCAATCAATTTTCTTTTAAGCCTCATCTCCTCACCTAACCCGCCTGGGGGAATATCCCACACTAGAGCCCCACAGGACACGAGTAGTCTTTTTGAGAACGGCCTACTCCTTTAGAACCACAGAACCTTCCCTAAGTATTAATCCCTTAAGCAGACTCCAACATGGGCGACGTCCTTCGGTACCTGCTTAGTTCCCACGAAGCCGACAACCCTACTAGTAGCAAACAAGCAGACCCATTGGTCCCAACATGTACTACTATAGAATTGGAATATTAATACGTGATGTGAAGTCCAACCAATGCAAATGTGATGTGACGCAATGCATGACCAATTCATTTAGGGTCAACTAAGATTTATATCATATTAGTTAATGACCATTTGAATTTCAAACACTCAACAATTCATAATGCACAATTCACACAACACAAAGGTTATCACTTAATTCAATCATCAAATAGCAAACAAATCTCCAACCCCATGCATAATCAGTTATATTAATATCAACTTAAGTGCAACTATAATACAAACACAAGCAATGTGATGAGATTGTTGTTACCCACCTGGCATCTAAGCTAAACCTTAACTATTCTCTAGAAAGACCAAAGCATCACCCCCAACAACCATCCAATCATCAACACCATTAGCATCATTACCAAACCATCATCATCCTTCATATGAAAATCAAACAAGAATAGAAAGTTGACTAAAGGCCAATGAGGAGAATACAACACAAAAGCAAACATTTATTCATGAACTTGGATTCATTTGATATACATAGACTATTTTAAGTCTCATTTAGTTACTAAATTAGATTAAGCTAAGTGGGACTTAGATTTGTTAACTAAGTTCATTTTATATCTAAGAAGTCTAAATTTGTTATATTAACTCCTTAGTCTAATGGTCTTGAAGAAATTATGATATGAATAAGCTTAACTACTTCCACATAACTAATGAAACAAATCCATCTTGAGCTTTGTTATTTCTAGAGTTTCCTAGAACTTACAACATAGCAATTATAGGATTTTTTTCTAAGCTTTTCATAGCATTTGAAATCACTTTAATCCAAGTTTGGATGATGAAATCATGATGAAATCAAGTCAACCTAACAAAGGAAAGAAGGACAAAGGAGTTTTTGATCCATATGAGCCGTGCTAAGGGTAGTAGTGATCACCATGCCCCATATCAAGGAGCATGTGGAAATTCGCAAGGGGGCAGAAGCCACAACGCCCCTTGCCACCACCCCGTGGTGGCTTAGCAATGAGGCATAGTGGCTGCGACGCTCCCTGCCACGGCCCGTGGTGAGGGGCGTCCCAGCCCATAATTGCATCCCCTGTTCTTCTTTTACTTCTTTAAACCACTTTTCTACATGATTTAATCATCAAACACCATCCCCAACGCCATATTAACTCAGCAATATAACCTATGACACTTCTACTCATATTTCTTCTTTTCATTTAATCAATTCATATCATTAATTCCTTTGATCCACACATACTCAATCAAGCTTAAGTTCTAGCATATACTCATATATCACAAGTTTACAAGTTTCTACTCAAGCTTTACTCATAACTAACATTAAATCATCATATAACAACAATCACAACAATAAAAAAACAAGAGATAACATCATACTAATGGTTGATGAATTTTCAATTTCCTTTTCTTCATCACAACCACTACTACAAGGTTGATGAAGCTTCCTCTAACATATTCCTCACTTCCTAACTTCCTTCCTAGCTTTAATCTCTCTTAAAGACTTCTTAAAATTGAGATTTGTTAATGGAATTGAGAGATAAGAAGAGAAGATGAAGAAAGAAGAAAAACGTAAGGGAACAAAAGAAGAAAGAAAGAAAGAAGAGGGGTGTCAGCTAAGAGGAGAGAGAGGAGGGTTAAATAGGATAAGAATAAGGCTAATTAAGGATTAAAGACCTTGATTTAAACTTGTCAGATCATTATCTTGAGCATTAAAATAATTAGAAGGATTTTAGAATATAAATTCAATTTTGTAGAATTGATATTTAGTTAAATTTGAGCTTAGAAACTGATATTTTTAGATAAGTAGGTAATCTCAAAGTTCATGAAAATTGAAAGTACAGAGTTTAGATTATAGAGACTACCTTTAAGTATTTTAGAAATCTAAATATCAAGTTTAATAAAATCTTAGATCATTTATAGATCAAGGAAAAAATGGATATCCAAATTAAAATTAGTTGATAAAATAGTGAAATTTGATTTGATAGAAAAATAATCAAAGTAATCAAACAAGTTGAAACAAATGGAGTTTAAATTTGTCAACTAAAAGAGATTTAATAAATTTGGTTCATGAAATGGATAATTGAAGTAAATAGAAGATTGAAAAGTGGTATTCGAAATCTCAAATTCAAATAAGTCTATTTACTAATTTATCATGTCAATCTATCCATTTATAACCTATAATTTACATTACTTATTTTAATTAAACTATTTAAACTCAATTATTAATTACACCCTAATCAACTTCAAGATTAATCATCCATTGGTAATTAACAACAAATTAACTTTAGTTTTCATGATTCAAAGGCTTTTGATAGTTTTAAGATTTTATTCTCGCACTCATTTTTCATTGTTTTATTCCAATTAATTTAGATTGAAATTTGATATTGTTTCAACTTTCATTGCAATTCTAAATTATCAAAAAATCCATTATTTATTGAGTTAACATCTCATATTTCTATATCCATTATCTAATCCACCTAATATTTTTAGTTAAATTATACTTTCTTGCTATATTAATTTGGGGTTTGTTCTAACACTTTTATTTCCACAAAATGTTTTAATATTCAAGTTATGTAGATTTAATACCATTCCTTTATAATTATTATTTATTCATCATTCATTCCTTTAATTATCCTTAATGTTTTGTTTTATAACTTTAGTCATTATTACTATAACCTTGAATCTCATTTCCATATATTTGGATCTCCTATATATATATATATATATATATTAATTTCATCCTTGTTATTTTATAGAATTTTATGTCAAAAGTAATAATTCAAATTTAAAAGATCATCAAGTTATTTAAATTTCAATATATTTAAATCGCGAGAAATTTGGAATATCTTTCATAACTTTTCTTAAAACTTTTTTAATAATTTTACATTATTTTCTTAATGATTATTATTTCTGAATTTTATGAATTTAGGTTATTACAACAAAAGTTTGTTCATTTTACGTAAAAAAATTTCACATATCTTTGTTCTTGTGCACACTGCCTCGAAAGTCGCCGGCCTATCCTACATATGCCCCTGGCTTTTGGCATATCCACTGCCGGTGTAGGGCCAATATAGTACTTCTCATCATCTTTCTCGTCTTCAATTTGCATCGTATTTTTCTTATACTTTATATGTATTATACTTGTGTTTAAACTACTCCTAAGTGTTTTTCCATACTTCATAAGCATTATACGTGATATATCTCTATCTACTACTTCTAAGAATCATTCTACATATAATTTTTCATAGTTTCTATACATATAATAAATATAGTTAAGATTTGGAGTAAATTTTACCTTGTTTAGGCTGATAGGTTGATTATACTGCTTCTCTTACTCTGATCCGATCCTAAGATTTGTAAAAAAAATTAGTTAAGTTAATGTCTTATGTATATACTAACTAGAAACGAGATTACTTACCTTTGTTTGGTCATTCTTAAGCTTGTATTGCCTCTAGTGGAAACTTGTTTAATAAGCTGAGTTTTGTGTACTTGTGTTGTTGTTTTTGCTGTTGTTTTAGGTTGATGTTTGGGTGGTTTGTTGGCTACCAAAGTATAGATTTAATGGTTTTTTTTTTTTATTAAGGAGTTATATATATATATAGAGAGAGAGAGAGAGAAGAAAGGAAAGGCAGCAGCTCAGCATTTTCGGCCAAGAAGGAGCTTATTTCCTCTACCAAACACTCTTGATTTTGTGCATGAATTTGCTGCATTTAATGAGTTGTACACTTGGGGCAATTTTTGATTGGTTTAGCCTCCTCTTTTCTTGACTTTGTTGATTTAATTTGACCTACTCGTGTTGCAATTTTCGGCTGTTGTTTTCCAATATATCCTAACCACACATCTTATAATTTCTACTAAAATTGAACAATAATTTAGTATAAATTATTTAATTAATTAATTATCTTCTACAATTTTCTAGATTATCTTTGAGTTCAAATTTGAATTTATAGTTTACACGATTAATTCTTTTTTGGGTTTTATCTTACGCGATTAGGGTTTTCAAGCTTAATAGGCCAATTTTCATTTCAGTCTCTAAAAGGTTTAGAATTTTCTAACTAAAGCAATAGTGTGATCTAAATATTTATTTGGAGTCTAGATTGTTAGTTATGAATTTGTTTTTGTTTTTATTGTGTATTTATAACCTTAATGGTTCATCCTTAAATTATCATTTTCTAACTATAAGTTTTATCCATTATTTACTTTCTAAGTGCTTGAAATCATATTTTAATCGCTTATAAATTTTGAGTTTTTGATAGCAACTACAAAATCTTATCTTTAATATTTGTTACTATATATAGGACTTTGTTTTAGGGTTTGGAGTTATATGTAGGTTCATTACTACTCGTAGTTCTATTCTAAGGCCTTTGTTGACTCCTACATTGACATCCTATTTTCTTTATTTGTATTTCTATCTATCTTTACTGGCATGAAAAATCTCGAGGTTTGCAGCACCTACAAACCTTTTCGACCACTTCCTCCTCAGGCCTAGATGGTATTCAGGTCAAGAAGGTGCTTTGCCTTCGCACTGGAGGCATGTTCCTCCAAATGTAGGTCCTTCAGGCCTTCCAGCTCTGTGATCCTTGCTTAGAGAAGTGCATAGGAATGCATATTTTCTATATTCTTATGCACAAGTTGTCGATACAAGTCCTCTTACTTCAAGATGTGCTATAGGTCCAAAGGGCCATCCTCTATGGCTACCGGTTAGTCGACGCACAGTGGCTTTGAGCCGTTACCGTTGCCTACTAGGATAGTCAAAGGTTGCATAAGGGCAAGATCAATTTGATTCTTGCTCAGTTATGGTTGGCATTATACGAAAAGTATGCTTTTATAGGGGTTTTGGGTTTTAGAAAGGCTTTAGCAAAGAAAGCGCTGGGGAATAAGAAGATCTTTGGAAAGGGTTTTAGACAACAATATCTTCCTATAGATGATGCCAAAATGTTGGATGAACTTATTTGAGTCGATAGAGTTAGCCCCTGCAAACACAAAGAAGGCGGTCAGAGGGGCACTTGGGGGTTTCAGTGTGGTCACTTCGATGCTTAAATCAATCCATGGGTAAGAGTAATATGTCTGTAATAGAGTGGGGAATTGCTCTCTCCCTTGCTTTAAGGTAGAAGGGATATTTATAGTGTTTAGGGTCATACTAGGATGAATTTCCTCTTGGTAGCTGGCCTAGTATTTGAGGTGATGGGGATACTCAATCTAGGGAGTTGTAGCTTCTCGGAGTGTGGCCAAGCTTGTCAGGTACCCTCCCTCACCAATGGGGTACGACTCGAGATTATGAGGCCGTAAGGTCGATCTTGCTAGCAAATCGAGCTAATAAACTCGGTTATTCCTTATGATGTAGGTATTTCTAAGGAGACCTTATTCCATGTTCTTTGGTAGAGGCCTAGATCCCATTGGCTTCCTAGGATATCAGGATGTTACGAGTAGTGGGCTCTTCCTGGGCCTACTGACATTACATGGTTCTAGGGCCCATGAGATCGAGTGGGCTAACAGTGATATTCCTCTATCAACTAGTGTCAAAGGTATTATACCATGTTTGTTTAACATATTCATCTCTTCATCCTAACCAACCTCATCGCCTTCACTAAATCTCTTTGAGCACTGCTCCCTCATTAGTCATTTAAATGTTCCAAATAATCCACAACGATTGGGGCAATATATTTAGTTACTATTTTGATTCACTATTATTGTTTTACATCTTGAACATGACTCACCTTTTGATTATTTATCTATTTCTTTGACATACTAGCAATTCTTAGTTAACATCTTAAATTCACACAAAAATACTCTATATAAGTCAATAATCATAAATAAATTTTCTATAAATCAATTCACCAACAAAATACACACTAAAATAAAAACTTATCTAGAAAAATATTAGAAAATTCACTTCACTACATGTACTTTGCTCTTATACAAATTATAGCATTTGTAGAGGGATTTAAATGATTCTAGTAGCAAAAATCAAATTAAGAAGATGATATTATGTGATTTTGGAATGAAAAAAAAAAGAAAAAAGGCATGAGTGATATATGATGGTGTTATGTTCAAAGGTATCTAAGTTTTGATTATATCAACAAAACCTATTCCATTTGAATTGCTTGAGAATATATTTGAATGAAGTAGATTAATAACATTCCAAGTCCTTTTACTGATGTTCATTTTAATGCCATGGTAGTGTTGTTCATGTGAAGAGACTTTAATGTAATTTTTTTCTAGTTCGAATTGATCTTAAATTGCTTATATAAAAGTTGAACTCTTGTGCAGTATGACTGAGATAAATGGCTTTTCAATGGTCATCCTCTATTGTGTCTTGAGTACATCTCTTTGAACAATTAAATAAATCTTTAAGCTTCAACTATTGATTATGAATTGGTAGAGATAAGAATTTCATTACTTTTTCTCATAACATGCTCTTTGTTAAACTTCATCACATTTTTGTATACTTGAATACCAATTTTCCATGTTTCTGTTGGATATGGTACTATTACGGTGAACAATAATTGCAAAATAATAACCAATTAAACATGGAAAAGAAACAAAATAAGTAAACCAAAATTTAAAAGAGATACCTTTTCTTGTAGGGTAAAAAATCCTAACTAAGACAAAGTGATCATCAAATTAGAAAATATGCATACGATAATTGCTCATAGCTCATAAGATGATATAAGTTCTTCTCAAGATGTTTACACTCATAGCTAAGGAGAAACACACGTCTATACTCTAGCTAAGATTATTCATCTATAGCATACACGAGTTAGTAAACAAGTAAGACCAAAATAAGAAGAGAAGGAGTCGTTCATGAAGCATTTGTAGACTAATCCTTTGCAATAGTTGACTGTAGATGGTCCATTTGGTTAACGCTATATGCCAATTGATTGTGTATGATGGCATTACTGCAGCTAGTCGATTTCGTGTGATAAATATGTCAATCGACCTGAGAGAAGTCTTAAACTGATGATACGTCTGTAGATGTCATAGAGAGAGGCCTAAGAGAAGGAATATGCAAACCCTTCTCGAGTACATGAGTGTAATAGAAGATCAAATCAGATAGATTCGATTGCTTTGACTCATTCTTCACGAAGTAATTGTTTTGATCTTTGATGGAAATATTCAATTAGAGTTTCCATATTGCACTCAATCTTAGCAATTCATAGAATTACCCACAAATGAGAAGACAAGTCTCTTATTTATAGGTGTTAAGAGCTGATGCCAGCCTTTAGATTATTCCTAAAGATCCGACGATTGAGATTAAAGCCTTCTTTGCTTTAGTAATAAGCTAGGCTTACAAATGCACTTAGGAAGAGGCTAAGGGCTTTTATGATATAAAAGAAGCCCATTAATATTTTAAAATATCCTTTTTTAATATAAAATGGCTTATGGCTTATTTTAGTTAAATAAAGCCTTAAACCAACCCAAGAAGATATTTTTAGAGTCTAATTTTGGCGCAAGAGAAAGCCAAATTAAACAAAGAGTGAAAAGAACTGGTCTAAGGATCTCTGTTCAAAACCTACCAAATCAAATCTTCCTATGGCATCCTTTATTAAACCTGGTATTCTAAGTCTTGTAATTAGCCTAGAACACCGGCCCATGGCATTAAATTATGCTCTCAGCCCAATTACCAAAATAATCCTCTATAGATTGATTGTTGCTTGATCTAGCCATATACTCTTCAATTGACTTTTGAACCATTAATCTCTTCTCCACATACTTTAGTCCACTAATCTTAAAGAAGAAACCCAAAATTTGACATAGCAATCAATTTATCTCAAAATATGTCTTATCAAATCGAAAGATTTTACTATTGGGCCTAACAATAGAGAAAGCCAGGTTCATAGGTACCACTATCATTACTGTAGCCACACTACTAAAGTGTTCAACCATTCAAACAACCATGTAATACTAACATATCATCTTAAACTGTGTCATGGAGGACTAATTATACAAACAAAAGAAAGACGAGAGTGCTTGAGACTCTTTATCTCAAATCTTCATCATGTAATGCTTCTCTCTCGTTATCTTCATTCCTTTATCACTCAACTGGGGTTTCTCTTGAGATACACTTGTAGCTATCTATTTGTTGTAAAAAATACAACAAATCAATCCTTATATCTTGATCTATATTTTTATATGTAATTTATATTGGCTTATTGAACTTCAATTTTTTTTCTTTTATTAAACTACTAAACTAAAATCTTATGTTTTTCATGATTTATTTAGGAAAGGATGGTCCAAACTTACTAGACTTCCAGCTGCAACACACTTTTAATCTCAAGACTTTGAGCTGAAATTTGGTAAATGGAACATGACTGCTTCTTCTTACTATTCCATTAATACGTAGAGTTGAAAGTTGGATGTCTCTATTATAATGGGGGTAATGGGAGGTCAAGTGCATGTATTCTCAATATTTATCAATTTAGTGTCTTCTCTTTAGATTTTGCAAATTAATGCTTATACTTTTAAAGTATGTGTGATTCAATTTCTGTATTAAATAATATTTGAATAATATTTATTTTGATGATAGAATAATGATAGATGAAGTGTTTATCCTTTCAATTTTGGCAATTTTTGGCTAAATACCTACTATTATCCCTTCCATAGAATAGATGACCAATAAAAAAATTATTTAATGGATACACTGAATTGCATATAATCTAAAAGTGCAAGCGTTAATATGAGAAAATCTTAAGACGAGATACGAAATTGCTAAAAATTAAAAGTAGAGACACTTACCGTATTATTATCTTGTTATAATGATATGATTACCATTCTGGCTTTATTATTTTCCAAGCTATAATTTCTATTTAATGTAGTTTGAGATTGTTTGTTGCTTCATTACTCATTTGGAATCTCTAGTTTTAAATACATACTTTATTATTTAGAGTTAATGTCATCAATGGTACCTTAACCATGTCAAAATATACAATCAAGTACCTGAAATTTGAAATTAACCAACTTAGCATCTGAAAGAACTTTTCGTATAATCTAATCGTATATTCATCAAGTTTTTTTAGATATTAAATTGATTAATTTCAAATTTTTTTATACTAAAATGATCAATTTTAAAGTTTAGGTAGCTAATTGCATATTTTACCAAAGTTCAAGTAGTATTCATAAAATTATCCTTATTTTTTATGTGTAGTTGTATTTAATTATAATGTTTACATATATTCATGACGTGGATGAAACGTTGCAACATGACAACTGTTGATGAATAGTAAATTAAAAAAAAAATAACGTTAAAATAAAGGTTAAAAAGCTCAAATAGTTAAACTAGTAAACTGTCGAAACTAAAATTACACGTTGTCCATTTTTTTTCCCTCATGTAATTTAATTTCCTTAATCACGTAACCAGCTAATTTGCGCCTGCTTTGGACAGCACTTGTTAGCCTTATCTTTCCTTATCAAAGAGAGTTGTGAGAGTCATATATCCCACTATTTATAGGTAAATTATATCCAAACATTATAATGTTTAATAGTAAGTTTATTTAATTCATAATGTTTTGAAAAGTTGAAAGAGGTCATAATATTTAGAGTATATTATGAGATTTAATTAAATATTTCTCCTATTAATATATGTTAATATGTACTTAAATATTTCTTTTGTTGGCACATGTCAATAGTGACTTCAATTGATCAACTTCTTTAAATATTTTCATTTAAAATAAACTTATCACCAAATGTTGTGACTTAAAATAAACTTACTCACTATATGTTGTGATTTTTTTTAAACTTTTTAATATGCTGTTACCTAAAATGAACTTACTCACTAAATGCTATGATCTCTTTTGAACTTTTTAATATGTTGATACCTAAAATAAACTTACTGCTAAACATTGTGATATCCTGATCTAATTTATCTCATTACATATTCATATCCTATTGTGTTTCAATATATTGGTGAACTTTGGATTTAAACTCTCAAATGATAAATCAACAAAAAGTAATTGGTTGGATTTGTTGGAAGCTGATAGCTAAGAGGTCCATTGTTAATCTAACATGCACGCTTTATCCTCCAATCATATGAAACATGTACAATTAGGACACATGCATAAGAGCATTCACATCCTGCCTGATTTTTACGAAATTTTTAAAGTATCACATAATTAAACATTTTAAAAACTTTTTTTTTTTAAATAAAATAACTTCACCACTTTACTCCAAATGTTTTTTACTTAAAATCTTTTATATCTTTTTAAGTTTTACGGTCACTTATACTTTTGCAAGTAAAGAAAAACATAAAAAAACTATCAAAATACGTGAATGACTTATTTTTGGGATGGAAAACCTCAAAAATCTGAAGGATGGCTCCCATTGATAACGACCTAAAAATATAAAATCCTTGGTACAGGAATCGATGCGAAAACTCCGAGTGGGATGCTCCAATGCCCACTAACAAATGCCTACAGATTGTAGTTCCTTTTCTTGGATGCACCTAAAATGATGGAGAAGCTAGCCTATCGTGTTGGAATTTTTAGCAAAAAAAAAAAAAAAAAAAAAAAAGAAAGAAAGAAGAAAGAAGAAGAAGAAGAAACGAGTGAAAAAAAAAATATTGAAAAAGTTGATAGTTGTTTTATTGACTTGCCCACTGATATAAACATTATGCCTTTAAATAGGCTTACAAAAAGAGATAAAGCCTATCCTAATATCTTAATAAGATAAGGATAAAAACAACTTAACATAATCATTAAATAAACAGATAGAAACTTATCTAAAATATCTAAACAATTTTCTAAACATATGCAAATAACCAACATAAGATAAACCCATTACTTTTAAATCATAACCAATAATTTTGAATCACTATCCAACACTTCCCCTTGATTCAATTACAAAGTTGAAATCTTTGTGAAGCACTTCTCTCCATTTTCTGATATGTGAAGCACCTCTCTTCATTATATGATGCACTTCTCATTATCTTATGATGCACTTTCTCATCAACCTTTTATTGGAGCACTTCTCTCCAAAATATTTTAGTGCACACCTCACCAACTAACTCAAAATAGAGTTTCTTCTTTAACCATCTCTACCATATTTGCTTATTCTTCATTTTTTACTTTGCAATATTTTTGTAGGTGCCCAAATCTTTTGCACTTGAAACATTGAGGTTTTCTTTTGTGCCAACAATCTTTCTCTTCATGGCTAGACTTCTTGCAATGGCTGCATTGAAGGATTCTATCTTTTCCTTCTAAAAATGAAGTCTTGGCTAGATAAGCTCCTTCAACTATTTGTTTGGTTTCTTCTTACCTCATTGTTCTTCTTTGATCTTGTGCCTATAAAGAGTTAACTACTTCCGCCAAGGTAATCTTTGACAAATCCTGTTAGTGTTTTTGCCCAAGGCCAAATATTTGATATTTTCATTTTATAATTTGATAAGAACAATAAAATGATTATTCCCAATTGGATTAATAATTCTTATGTTTATAAATTATTTAATAATTTATTTCGTAAATTATTTTATAATTTATTTCGTAAATTATTTTATAATTTATTATTATCCCTAATAAGATTAGGAGACTAAAGTTATTATTCGCATGAATAATAGACTTTAGTATAAATTGAACATAAGACGCTCTCCTAGGGTTAATGACATGTGTTGTCAAATGAAATTTTCAAAACCCTAGAGAGAATGTGAGAAATTCGTATCTCTAGGAGCTCCTTCGAAACCAAATCTAGAAGCGTTCTAGATTGCGCTAGCACGCAAGAGGAGAATCTAAATCAAGGTCATTCTCGTGTGGATACCGTGGAGGCGTTCGCAACGTGGCAACTTCTACAGATTCGTATCATCAAATAGTTTTTGAAATCGAAAAAGGTATTAAAACTTGAACTTTTATTTTCGTTTTTGTATCTAATAAAAAACACATAGATACTGGAATTAGGGTTTTAATTTTAAAGAAAAATTCCGCTGCAAAACTGATAATAAAACCTAACAAATCCTTTTAGAGCCGCTTGTGTTTTTTATTTGATCGAAATTATGTTATGATTTGCATGTGATGCGAATATAAATTGCCTTCTTGTTTATGATTGAATTCGTATTCTATTCATATGATGATATGAAATTGTTTTATTTGAAAATTCGAATCTTTTATGTATTACATATGATGATATGCATAAATCGTTTTATTTGATATTCGAATCTTGTATATATTGCATGTGATGATATGAAATCGTTTTTGTTTGAAATTCGATAAGATCGAATCTATTGTGGTACACGGTGGTGGGTGTCGAATCCAACAAAATTAAATAACCTACTCTTAGAATTTTGTAAATAGTAGTGAGCAGGATCGTCTCCACAGGGAACCAGTAAAAATCTATTTCTATCAAGATTGAGAAAAGAGAAGAAAAATTGGGGGGTTTTGAAATCAAACAATTAAATAAATTCTATATTTAAATACGAAAATTCTATATTAGGAAAATATCCAACCAAAGTCTTACCACAATTCAATTCTTGGGATTGATCATTGACTCAAAGATTATTGTTCTTTTATTGAATAGATTGATTATGACTTTCAACACGCTCTGAAAATCTATCTTTCCTTAATGATTCGATAATCAAGATAAGATCTTTGATTATTTCCCTAATTGATTAGACAACCTAAATACGCTCTCAGAATTTAATCTATCAATTGCTTTATGAAATAGAAAGATTACCAATCCTAATCAATAATCCAAAAGCATGAATCATTTAAACTAGATTATATTTCATCACAACACAAAATCAATCCTCGGTTATAATTAATCGTGTTTCATCACATATATTAGAAAGATCATACAATTACGGATATGATTTCCTAATTGATTGATTATTGTTTGTTAATCATACAACCGGATCCAAAGTTGCAATCAATAAACATACAATAATAACATATAAGCAGATGAAATATGAATACTCAATTTAAGAACAATATAATAGAACCGTTTTGATCTCACAATCCATCTTGAATTGAATATGTAGCAATCCTTTGGCTAGATTTGGAGTTTAGCCACTCATGATCCAAGAAAAAAAAAAAGCTAGGGTTTCTTGAGAGTATAAAGAACAAGAACAATCAATAATGAATAATAAATCCCTCCCTTTTTCTCTCCTACTTCTTTATATATGTGAGATAAACATCAGATATAAAGAGTATTTTTCGCATAAAAGATGGCTGGAGACATGTCGCAACAAGGCTGGCAGCTATTATTCGCGAAACAAGTGGTGCACGCGTGATGGCCGGCTCCATGGCCGGCGGCCATGATGCTTCTGGGATCTCCGCTGGGCTTCATGACTGGCGGCGATTCCATGATGGCTGGTGGCCATGACTCCTCTGATGTATATCTCCCATACTTAGTTCCTCTAAATCTTTCCATTCACTTTAAAAACCTGAAATATAACATTAACTTTATTAAGTACCAATTCCTCATAATTTCTATAAAATTAATAACAAGTTGATCAAGTTTTATCCAATATAAATTGAGTAAAATATATCTCAACACACGGATTAAAATTTGTTTAGATAACATGTAATCTGTTTTGGTCGTTAATGTTATGTGTCGAACAGATTAATAAAAATTTTATCCACACAATGTTGTTAATTGGATTGACAGAGGTTTGATGGCAGTGGGGTTAATTATTCGAGAAAGTCGAAATAAAAAAAAACTAGGGTTCTTGGAGAGAAACCCTAATTGTTATGTATGACATAAACATAATCCATGAACATATAGATATTTATGACAAAACATAATAATGTCCTTGCAAAATAAAAAAAAATGTATATATAATACACAGACATATTGATGAATGTGTAACAATATACATTGACTTACCACGAATATGCCCTGAGAATATAGTAAGTTCTGAACAGTCCAGAATTATGTCGATATATGAGACATATGAATTTCTTAGAAAAATTCAAGGATATTCGTACTAGGAAATGTATATTTTAAGGACATTTTTCTTAAGGCGTTGAATGATTTTGCAAATATAGATTTATAAAAATCGTTTAGCTTCTAGGGCGCTGCCCCAGACCTTGCCAGCTATCCACTAGCGGGACAGCTGTCTGGGGCACTGCCCCTGAACCCCGCAGAGGGCGCTGCCCCTTAGATCCCCGCAAGGGGGTTGCCCCCTTGAACTCCCTAAAGTATTCGGCTTAATTACACTTAACATTAATGCGCTTTTGAAGTGTTTTATGTTTCATGTTCTTGTGAGTGCTTAAGTTATATGTATGGTGCATAGCATGGCCCCTAGGACTTATCTGAATGGCAGGTTCTGTTTATTGATTTCATGGGTTGTAATTTTATAAAATACGACCTGCGTGCCGTTTTGTTTATTGTAATTTAATTTCACTAGTTGTAGTAGGATTTTTGTATCTTTTTCATCATTGTAATGGAAGACATGAAGATGAATGAAGACCTTTCCCAATCCATGATGATGGAGAAGTGAGAGCCTTGATGAAGATACAAGATTTTTTCAACTCAGATCCATGTTGATGGATCTTTACCTTGAATCGTGCTATTGGTCTTCATATTGGCTTATGAAGATCAATATAGATTAAGGGCCATGCTATGACATGTTTTTTATATTATGCATAACATGATAATATGCTGACATGTATGTGATACCATGTTTACAACCATATACTTAATATCCTTTACATGTGAAATAAGATAAAATCACCCTTTTAAATCTCAAATAATATTAAGTCATGAAAATGCCTTCCATAGTTCGACACTTGTCAAGACTTAGATCGCTAATTGTAGGTTCTGCAAAGCAGGGTGCAATAGACTATCCTAGTCACACAAGGTGAATAATGGTGCTATCCACATGTCGTAATGGTTAGACTTAAATAGGCTATCAAAACAGTTTTAGGCCTATGGCATTAGATGGGGTAGTACCGGGACATGTGATGTCAATCCCATAACGAGAGTTACATTTGATGTAATTGGAAAGGTTTCCTAACTAAATAACTAAATTTTTTTCATGCCATAGCACTTAGGGTTTAGTGAAATATGGATCTTGACCCACTAAGAAACTTTATTTAATAGTTTCCAAATTAATACTAGAGGGTTATTAATTTGATAAAAATAGTGGGACTATGAAATGGCTTAAATAAAGATAATTAACTTTGCATACCTCTATATGTAGATCATGGCAACCAACAACACAACCTTGCGATCAATTCTTGAAAAACTGAATAGTAAAAACTTCCTTGATTGGTATCGTAACTTAAGAATTTTCTTAAGCACGAGAGGAAGTTGTATGTGATTGATGAGGCAATCCCTGATGAACCTGCTTGATGCTCCAAGAGCTGAAAGAAATGCTTTTAGTAAGCATAAGGAAGACTCATTGGATGTGACCTGCATTATGCTTGCCACCATGGAACCTGAGCTTCAGAAGCAAATGGAAGACATGGAGGCGTACGATATGATCGTACACCTAAAGGAAATGTTCCAAGAACAGGCAAGACATGAGAGATTTGCAGTCACCAAGGAGCTGAATTCTGTAAAATGGCTCCAGGTAGCTCTGTGAGTACACATGTACTCAAGATGAAGAGCTATATTGATAGACTTGAGAAGCTTGGCTCTCCAGTTTCTAGGGAGATGGCTACGATTTGATCCTAGGCTCTTTGCCTCCTAGCTATGACCAGTTTGTGATGAACTACAACATGCACAAAATGGATGTGTCTATCATGGAGCTGCATGGGATGCTTAAGAATGCAGAACAAAATGTTAAAACAAATAACAATGTTCTGATGGTTCAAAAGGGACAAGGCAAAAAGAGAAATGCCAATGGTAGAGGCAAGGGTAAAGCAAAAGGTCATACCAAAGCAAAAAGGCCCAAGCCTCAACCTAAGGCCAAGCCACCCAAGGAAGGGGTTTGTTTCTTCTGCAATGAACCAGGTCATTGGAAGAGGAACTGCAAGCTCTATTTGGAAGATCTAAGAAAGAAGAAGGGTAGTGAGACTACTGCTTCAGGTATTTATGTTATACAAGTCAATCTATCTACTTCTACATCATGGGTATTAGATACTGGATGTGGGTCTCACATTTGTGTAAATGTGCAGGTCTACAGCAAAGTAGAAAGTTGGCTAAAGGTGAAGTGGACCTACGTGTAGCAAATGGAGCAAGGTTGCTGCATTAGCTGTGGGAAATTTTGAATTAACTTTGCCTTCTGGACTTATTCTGATTTTAAATAATTTTATTATGTGCCTGCTATGAGCAGTAACATTATTTCAGTTTCATGTTTGGAAGGATGGTTTTAGATTTATTATTGAGAATAATACAATCTCCATCTATCGTGGAGACATCTTTTATGGTATTGCTCATTTGATGAATGGTCTCTATATTCTAAACTTTGATGAATCTGATCATAAGTCCATTTATAACATTAATACCAAAAGGTTCAAATCTAACAGTTTGAATCCAACTTACTTCTGGCATTGTCGTTTAGGCCACATTAATGAGAAACGCGTATCAAAGCTTCATCAAGATGGGCTTTTAGATTCATTTGATTTTGAATCATATGAATCATGCGAATCTTGTTTGATGGGAAAGATGACAAAGGCTCCTTTCACAGGACAAAGTGAGAGAGCTAATGACTTACTGAGCCTAATACATACCGATGTATGTGGACCATTAAGTTCACCTGCTAGAGGAGGTTACTTGTACTTCATTACTTTTACAGATGACTTTAGTAGGTATGGATATGTATACCTAATGAGGCATAAATCCGAATCATTTGAAAAGTTCAAAATGTTAAAAATGAAGTACAAAATCAACTTGGCAAAAATATAAAAACGCTTCGATCAGATCGAGGTGAATATTTAAGCCAAGATTTCTCTGATTATCTTAAGGATTGTGGGATAATCTCACAATTGACTCCTCCAGGAACACCACAATGGAATGGTGTTTCTGAAAGGAGAAATCGAACTTTATTAGATATGGTTCGATCAATGATGATCAGACAGATCTTCCAATATCCTTTTGGGGATATGCCTTAGAAACTGCTGCGTTTATATTGAACAGGGTTCCATCAAAATCGGTTGAAAAGACACCATACGAGTTATGGAATGGGAAATGTCCTAGTTTGTCTTTTCTAAAGATATGGGGCTGTGATGCTTATGTTAAACGACAGTGTCTGATAAGCTAGCAACTAAATCTGACAAATGCTTCTTTTGGATATCCTAAAGAGACAAAAGGATACTACTTCTACAACCAATCTGAGAACAAAGTGTTTGTTGCTCGTAATGGTCATTTTCTAGAAAGAGAATTTGTCTCTAAAGGAATCAGTGGGAGTACGATTCAACTCGAAGAAGTTCGAGAACCACAGACTAGCATAGAACCCATGATAGATGTTCAATCAGACTCGCAATTAGTTGAGCCTGAACCACTAACTGAAGGCCCACGTAGGACTGGTAGGATTCGTCACGAGCCTGAGAGATATGGATTTCTCGTTACTGACAATCGCGATGTGATGCTCATAGACCAAGATGAGCCCACATCATACCAGGAAGCAATGATGGGCCCCGACTCTAGAAATGGTTATTAGCCATGAGATCTGAAATGCAATCCATGTATGACAATCAAGTATGGACTTTGATTGATCCACCCGATGGTGTGAAAACTATTGGATGTAAATGGGTTTTTAAGAAGAAAACTGACATGGATGGCAATGTGCATACCTACAAAGCACGACTAGTTGCAAAAGGTTTTAAACAAACTCATGGTATAGACTATGATGAAACCTTTTCACCTGTAGTCATGCTTAAGTCTTGAGAATTCTTCTTGCCATAGCTGCGTATTATGACTATGAGATATGGCAAATGGATTCAAGATAGCCTTCTTGAATGGAAACCTCATTGAGGATGTGTATATGACACAACCCCCGAGGGATTTGTTAATTCGAGGAATTCACATAAGGTATGTAAGCTTTAAAGGTCCATTTATGGATTAAGAAGCATCCGAAGTTGGAATCTTCGTTTTGATGAAGCAATCAAAGAGTTTGATTTATCAAGAATGAAGATGAACCTTGCGTTTACAAGAGAGTTAATGGAGCGTAGTAGTTTTCTTGTGCTTTACGTAGACGACATATTGCTCATTGGAAATGATATTCCTACATTACAAAAGGTCAAAACATGGTTAGGAAATTGTTTCTCAATGAAGGACTTAGGTGAGGCTGCCTATATTCTAGGCATCAAGATCTATAGAGATAGATCTGGAAGGATAATTAGCCTAAGTCAGAGTGCATACATTGACAAGGTACTAAAAAGGTTTAGTATGGAGAATTCCAAAAGAGGATTTCTGCCAGTATCACATGGAATTAAATTGAGTAAGACTCAATGTCCCACTTCAAAAGAAGAATGAGAACGCATGAGTAGGATTCCATACGCCTCAGCTATTGGTTCCATCATGTATGCCATGTTATGCACTCGACCAGATGTCGCTTATGCTTTAAGCATCACAAGTAGGTACCAATCAGATCCAGTGAAAGTCACTGATAGGTAAAAAACATTCTAAAGTACTTAAGAAGGACTAAGGATGTGTTTTTGACATATGGAGGTCAGGAAGGTGATCTTGTAGTAAATGGTTACACAGATGCCAGCTTCCAATCTGATTCAATGATTTTCGATCGCAATCTATTATGTGTTTTGTTTGAATGGAGGTGCTGTAAGTTGGAAGAGTTCCAAACAGGACACAGTTGCAGATTCTACTTACAGGCTGAGTACATAGCAGCATCGATGCAGCTAAGGAAGCAGTTTGGATCAAGAAGTTCATTAGTGCATTGGGAGTTATTCCTAGCATTGCAAATCCAGTGGACCTTTATGTGACAATAATGGGCCATTGCACAGGCTAAAACCAAGATCACACCAGCGATCCAAACACATACTCAGGCGTTACCATCTCATTCGAGAAATCATTAAAGAGGAGATGTTAAGATATGCAGAGTACCCACAAATGACAATGTTGCAGATCCATTGACTAAGCCTCTTCCCCAGTCTAAACATGATAGTCATACTAGAGCACTGGGCATAGACTTATGATTGAGTAGAGCTAATGCAAGTGAGAGATTGCTAGTGATGTGCCATAGCACATATGGATTTATGTCATTTGGATATTTATTATCTTTATAAGCCATTCTATTTTTCAAGGTTTATTATTGGCCTTTTTTTACCTTGATAAAATAATTCCATGAGTAATTTTGCTATTCCTTATGTCATTAAAGTATGTGACTTTAATAGTAAAACCATAAAGGGAATAAATAACTTTATTCTAAATTATCCCTAATCATTCATTATATGGAATAATAATGAATTAAGATTAGTATGTAGGCTGGATGATGGTCATGTTTTACTGATCATGGATATAAGATATCATTTCAGCACATAGATACATGTAAGAGTACATTGTATTGGAATGACGAATTATGAGAATACTATATGGATCAATATGATAAGTATTTCTCATTACAGTAATTATTTAAGTCCTTTGACCTGATGACACCATAGATTCCTACATAACAAACTCCATATTTTAATTAGTTCTTTATCATCTTTAATCAGATGATTATAAGACTGATATTGGATATGGAATAAGTTATGTGGAGGAATGTGAGTGTTCATGAGGAATTTGTCCCTCTCATTAAATTGAAGAGATATCTTTTGGGCCCCTTGTTGAGTAAGACTGAGATATGCATGGCCGTGCTCAAATGAATTGATAAGAGTTATCAATGTTATTTGTTTAAGTCAGTCAAACTCTGGATTCAAGAAATAGGTGATTAAACAATATAAGTGTGTATTGATCCACACCTTATGTTTAATCATAAGATATCACGTGACAAAACTAAATAATTAACTATCTATAAGGTAAAATCGATCACCGATCTTCACTTAATTTGGGTAGGCATAATGTCTTGCTAGAGGCCGCTTATATCTCGTAGGTCAAAAGGGTTTTTGATCTACTGCCAACATTAAGTGAACTTACAAGGTCACACACAAAAGATGAACTAAAAGGATCAGGGACTTGAATAAAAAGTTTGATGGGAATGATAAAGTCATTTATTAATCTTAATTTTAAGATTGATAAATAATTATTTGGCGTAGTGCAAGTGGGAGATTGTTAGTGTTTTGCTAAGGCCAAATATTTGATATTTTCATTTTATAATTTTTAAGAACAATAAAATGATTATTCCCAATTGGATTAATAATTCTTATGTTTATAAATTATTTAATAATTTATTTCGTAAATTATTTTATAATTTATTATTATCCCTAATAAGATTAGGGACTAAAGTTAATATTCGCATGAATAATAGACTTTAGTATAAATAGAACATAAGACACTCTCCTAGGTTAATGACATGTGTTGTCAAAAAAATTTTCAAAACCCTAGAGAGAGTGTGAGAAATTCGTATCTCTAGGAGCTCCTTCGAAACCAAATCTAAAGCGTTCTAGATTGCGCTAGCACCAAGAGAATCCAAATCAAAGGTCATTCTCGTGTGGATACCATAGAGGGTTTCAACATGGCAACGTCTACAGATCCGTATCATCAAATAGTTTTTTGAAATCGAAAAAGGTATTAAAACTTGAACTTTTATTTTCGTTTTTGTATCTAATAAAAACACATGTATACTAGAATTAGGTTTTAATTTTAAAAAAAAATTCTGCTGCAAAACTGATAATAAAACCCAACAAATTCTTGGTATTTTCCAAGATTGTAACTCGCTTCATACCTCATACAATGACAACGATCTCTTGTATTATTCTTGAATCTTAAATTCATATCCTAGTAGTCTGACTTTTTGCAATTTCAAGAAGTCTATTTGAATACTTTGATTATTTCAAATTCATTTATCTTTTACAACTTGAAATCCCTTATCAAATTTAAAACTTGCATACCTTTGATTCTTTCGTCTCCTTCATATTCTTTCTTGAGATAATCCCAAATAGACTTGGCTGTCTTATGGGACATTATTCTTGTGAAGATCGTTGATGACACCAAGCAAAACAAGCATACTTTGGGCTTTGACTTCCTTGTCTTCTTCTCCTTATGTGTTTTGATTTGTGCCATGGTGGGATTGTCTGGAAGTGCAAGAACATCATAGTCTTCTTCCACTACTCCCAAAGATCCAAAGCATCTAAATTTTCCTCCATACGAGCTACCCAAATTTGGTAATTTTCTCCATCGAACACCGGTAGAGCAATTGAGGAAAATTGGCTTCGACTTCCATGATCTTTTTTTTTTAAATAACTCACACACAGATCCCGTAGGAAGAGGGCTCTGATACCATGCTAGAATTATAGCACAAAAAAAAAAAAAAAAGAGAGTGGAAAGAAAAATTATTGAAAAATTGCTAGTTGTTTTATTGACTTGTCTACTGATATAAACATCATGCCTTTAAATAGGCTTATAAAAAGAGATAAAGCCTATCAATATCTTAATAAGATAAGGATAAAAAAACTTAGCATAATTACTAAATAAACAGATAGAAACTTATCAACTAAAATATCTAAAAATATTTTCTAAACATATAGAAATAACCGACATAAGATAAACCCATTACTTTTAAATCATATCCAATAATTTTGAATCATTATCCAATAGTTGGGAAAGCGGACATACTTAGATAAGAAACATTAAGTTGAATAAAACTTGTCATATGACTGATAAAGAATTTATTAATGTCTCTAGATCATGTATGTTTTGTCCTTTATACTAATGAGTAATATCATTAACGCAGAATTTTCTATCCCCGCTTTCTTATTTTGCTTATATTCTAGCTTATGTGGAATTTTATTTGGAGAAGGGAAATACGATTTAAAGTTACCATCCATCAGAAGTTGAATTAAAAAATAACAGTTATTATTTTTTAAGTTGCACTTATGATAACATTTATACCTATAATTATATATAAATTTGAAAGGAAAAAATAAATAATAGAATTTTCAAAAAATTACAAAAATACCACTGGAGCAAAATAATTTTAAAACTCCACAACTTAAACCTGTCTCTTTAAAAGAAGGATTAAGAGTATATTAAACTTATCTAATTGAAAAGACAAATTCATTTAAGATAGTATTAACTCATCTTTTAAAGAGATGATTGACACATGAACCCATATCTTTAAAAGACTCAATTTATGCTCTTTTTAAAAAACAAATTCACCTCGTTTATTTTTGGATTATTCTGTCCGAATGACATTTTTATAATTTTTATTAAAATATTATTATTTTTTCCCTTATTCTTAAAATCAAAAGTTTTTCAAAAAACATGTCCTTTTAAGTTAAAATTGGTGGTAGTTATAGCATTTGCAAATCTAATTGTAACTTTTTTAAATAATGTAACATTTCATATAGAAATGTATAACGATCATCAATGGTCTTATAAAACCAATATTCTTTAAGAAACATGTTTTTTGAGTAAAAAAAAAAGAATATGTCACACCCTTTTAAATGATTTAATATAAAATGACATGGTATAAAATCTCGTAAAAGTATTTCATACAAAAAAAAGGTAGAAAGCTCGACCACCAATAATCATTTAAACCAATACTTTAAATTAAAATGCAGCATTTATGCTGCATTTAAAACTTTGATATGTTAAATGTGATAAATTTTTAAATAAATATATTAATTTCACTCTCACACATATATATGTGTATATACTTCAAATCAAAATCAGTGGATGCTCCCTGAAATAATTATTAATAATTTTTGGATATATCCAAAGTACCAGCTTACCTTTGTCTCTAAATGGCTGACGGAATAAGATCCTATGGATAGAGTACGAAACTACAAGGACTTCTACCGTGTGGCCATAAGACTATACTGTCATTAATGTTATAATTTAATAAATTATAAAAAAAAATTAAAATTAGTGTGAAAAGTTTTAATAGTTTTGAGCATAATTAGAATATATCTGAATTGTTGATAATGTGATGGGACTAGTACCATTATAATCATTTCTATTCTTGTTAAAAATTTCAAAAACCTCAATTTCATTACGAACGAAAGAGGAAGATTTTATGGAGCTCTCCAAACTCGATCTGGATGTAACATAAGGAAGAAGTTAAGGTAACATGAACTTTTGGCAGCAATGATTAAAGATCTCTTTCTCATCACCAGTATGTAAATGGAATAAACCCCCAACTACCAAAGGTCCCGCTAAAATTGGAACCTGGCACCTTGATTTCATTTTCTCTAACTCTAATCAACTAAATCAACATCTCTTTGTGCCTTTTCAGGCATTACAACGTAGTATAAATTTCCTATCCATTGTTCCACTTCTTCACAACCCAAACCTCATCTATCATTACAAAGAAGCGGCTCTTTAGCGCTTCATATCATTTCCAATCTAATATTCCAATTTCCAAAACATAAGGGACGATGAAGCAACATCTCCTATCCATTTTACTAGTCTTTCTAACCATTAGTACCACAACTTTTGCACAATCCGCAGCAGCTCCGCTCCAGCTCAGCAGCTGTGGCTTCCCCACCGGCACCGGCAGTCTTGCCTCCTATGCTGCCGTCTTTGCCACCAGCACTGCCTTGCCACCATCTCTACTACTTCCACCACCACCCCCCTCCAAGACGCCATGCCGACATCACAAAAGTTTTGGAGAAGGCTGGCGATTTTACAGTTTTATTACGGCTTTTAAAAAGCACCCACGTTGCTGATGTTATTAATGCTCAGCTTGGCGATAGGATGGTGCAGTGACATTTTTTGCGCCACCGGATAATGCTTTTGCGCGTCTTAAGGATGGCACACTCAATACTCTCAGTACCGAAAAGCAGGTATAGTGTCCATGGCATCATAACAACTTGATAAACTTAATTAGTAAAAACTTTGTTAGTTTAACTTTGATGTAATCGTCAAGATACATTAAAACAAGTCAAGATAATTAATTAAGAGGTAGAATTTGATTTTTTTAGGATTGATTAGGAATTCTTCATTCAAAAGATAATATATTAACTAGGACAAAAGGAAAGAAAACAGAAAAAAATTAATTAATTACCTTACATTAAAAAGTTCGAAAAAATTTTAGAAGCAATTGATAACTTTCTAAGAATTTTATGTAGCCTACTACATCGCATATGAAATTAAATTTGGTAAATTGATTATTGAAAGACAAATATTAATTACTAAAATTATTTAAAATGCTATGGAAAATTCAAAATAAGTTTTATTTGGACGACTCTTTATACAAAGAAAATCATTATTCTAAGTTTATACAAATTGACAAATTGTGTTGAGGTTTCGGTTGAACAAACATTGATCAAATGCAAGCCCCACTCAATTAGCCTTGTATTTCATTGAAAGCTAAGTTTGAGTATTTATATACCAAAATTGAGTGTTTCTATCTTATGGACCAACTCTTACAATGTGCTTTGTTTTGGTAGGTTGCTTTAATTCAGTTCCATGCAATTCCTACTTATCTCTCCACAACTCAATTCCAAACCGTGAGCAATCCATTAAGGACTGATGCAGGTGGCTCGAATATTGGTGAGTTTCCACTAAATGTGACAACAAATGGTGATGAGTGAATATTTTCACTGGGTTTAATAGTGCCAAAGTGGTTCGAACAATATATGCAGACAAAGAACTAGTTGTTTATGAGGTGGATAAAGTTTTACAGCCTATGGGCGTCTTTGCCCCTAAGAAGGCTATGGCTCCATCACCAAGAAGCCTAAAGTGGATAATGAGCCTACTACCACTACTACCACTACTCTGAAGTAACAACCACACCATCAGCAAGTAGTACAAATAAAATGAAGAGCAACATAGCAATCCTCAACATGTTTATAGCTGGCTTTTTGGCAATTTTTGCTTCCAATTCTCTTTGAATGTGGAAAGTGGAAACAGTGACCATAATACACAATACTACTAATAAGTTATTAATAGAATGCCTTTTTTAAATGTTTTTATTACTTGCAATGTTAATCTCAAAATGTTTTTTGATGTATTTGGTCAATGAAAACATTCTTTAGCTTCTTTATTTCCTAGTCATTTATAATTTAATTATATTTGAGTATAAGTAGGTAAATAATTTGATAAAGTTATAAAGTGATTTATATCAATCTAACACATATAAATCACCATAAAAATAACTCACTAGCAAGTTTCTTTGAGAATGCATTTGCAAACACAAATAATAATTTTTTAATACCATTGACATCAGAGTCTCTCAAAGTAATTGTACCATCTTGATTTATTCCTAATTTATGAGTTTTAAATTATACTTTTATTAGTCATTTTATTGATAATGATTATGAATTTAGCATTTAAAATCGTTAAATTATATTTTCAAGCTTTTAAAGGATAGATCTTATGAAAAGAAAGCAACTTGAGTCTAAATAATGAAGTTTGGAAGCAACTTGTTGTCAACATGAGAAAGATGTGGCCATATTTTCAAATCATGTCAAGAAAAGCATGTAAAAAGATGGAAATTTAAATTTGGCATGACATGACTAAGACATGATTTGTCCTAAGTCATGTGTTTCTAAAAATTGCTCACAGCATTTCACACAACTGAGACACGACTTGTCTAAGTTGTGTCAAAACTAAAGATTGGCCACAGAGAGTTACATGCACAGGGACATAACTTGTCCTATCATGTCACTTTTAATTTTGTGAAAATCTCGAGGGCATAGCTCAACACATGACTTGTTCTAGTCGTGTTGTTTCAACGATAAGGATATTTTAGGAAACGACTTAAAATTAGAAAGTTACGTCCTTGGACTTGAAGCAAAAGACATCTACAATTAAAATTGGAAAGTTTCAAAGGCTCTACTTCTTACATCTAAGAAACCCAACCACTTTCTACTCTTGAATGATTTACTTTCCTAATCCAAGTCATAGCTTGCTCAATAAGAAACATGTGACTTTCTCGTTATTCAAAATCTCAAATTCTTTTCGCCAAAAGAAATTTCGTTTTTTGATGCTTGAAGAGCATCTATAAAAAGGCGATATTACAAGAAAGCAAGACAATCTTGGGAGTTGTACGAATATTAGTATATTATTTAGGTTATTGTCTGCAAGTCAATTTGTGCTTTAATTCCGAATTGTAATTATAGGTTATGCTTGATTGTCTATCTTTTTGAATTATGAATACTTCTCCCATGGAGGAGTAACTTTCTTGTTTATATTTTGATGAACCTTAGGTTATATATGTGATATGTTTTTCATTGTTTTTAATATATTGATTGATTTTTTGAATTCAACTGTGTTATGCTTGCTTGTTATCTTGAGTTAATAGTCTAGAAATTAACTCTTGATTTGATGTTCACACAAATTAATTGAAAGATTGCTTATATAACTAGATCTAGTTGCATGCAATCCTAAAATTAGGATGATATAATTCTTTAAGATTAGGGTGAAACCTAATAGAGGGATTTCATATCTATAATGCTAGATTGAAAAGGTTTTTAAAAGATATGGTATGACTCATTGAATAGCTAGCTCATATCACCCACAAACAAACGGCCAAGTAGAAGTACCAAATCAAGAACTCCAACACATCTTAGAGAAAACTATTGAGCATCATAGAAAAGATTGGTCTATCAAGTTAGATGATGCTCTATGAGGTTATGGAATTGCCTTTAGATCCTTAAGACAAATTAACCAAAACCTAAGTATTATTTGATAATAAGGAATCCATTTCAATATTTTTGTTTCTTTTCAAAAGGCTACATCACGAGAAGTCATGACTTCATGATACATTTTGGGATCACTATTAACACTGCATTATGAGATTTTTACAGATTATAGGATCACCATTACCTTCTATTAAGAATCCAAGAGCTTGAGAATCAATGAATCTAGGATCTAGAATCTTACTTTTCCTTACCTTTATACTTCTTCTAGGTTCTTCAATAGTATCTATATTTGTTTCAAATCTATTCTTTTCATAGAGTTCCTTGCATTCATACTTTGTTATGTGATCTCATTGTCAACTAAATCATCATAGAATTTATTTTCTAGAAATTATACATTTCTAGTTTCAAATATAATATTAGATTTTAGATCCAATATTCTATATCCTTTAGAGTTTTGTGTATAACAAACAAACAATTATTTAATGACTTTAGCTCCAAGCTTTGTCCTTTTTAGATCAAAGATTCTTTAGTAGGCTATAGATCTCCATACTTTAAAGTATTTAACATTTGGTTTTATTCCTTTCCATTTTTCATATGGAGCAAAACCTAAAGTTCTAGATGGAATTCTATTCAAAATATGATATGGAGTCAACAATGCTTCTCCCCCTAAATTAAAAGGCAATTTGATATTAATGATTAGCAAATTAATCATATTCACTAAGGTTCGATTTTTGCGTTCTGCTAAGCCATTTTTTTTAGGTGTATATGGTGTGGTACATTGATACACAGTTCCATTTTCTTCGCAAAATTAGTGAAATTCATTTGAAAAATATTAACACTTGATTCGTCTATTATGCATATTTTTTACTTCAGCTTCATAATGTTTAAATGATTCAAATGCTTCATCTTTATGCCTTAATAAACACACATAAGTAAATCTTGAACCATTATTAATAAACGTTATAAATTATTTTTCCTTCTAGTCAAATTTCCACTTAATTCACAAATGTCACTATGAATTAAATAAAAAACTTGAGCATTTCTTTCTATATGAGACAAGGGTTTCTTAGCGATTTTGGCTTGAGTACAAATTATACAGTTATTCATGTTATCCATTACATTTAATTATACATAATCATTTCTATTCATATATTTCATAGTTTGAAAATTGATATGTCCTAACTTTATTCATTTTAATACTTAATTTGAACATTTAATCACAGGCATATCCTGGTGCACTTATTTTTTATCGAGTTTTACTAATGAAGTCCTATGATCTATTCTTATGGATTGGTTAGTGCTAGGCAAGTATACCAATCAAATATAGTATGGGAATAAATTATAGAGTCATATTCCTTAGGGTCCTTGACATATACGGTTACTCACCTTATTGATTATTATCTAGCAAACTAAATTGAATTAGACAATTATAATTGATCAACTAACTAATTACTATCTATAGTTAGGTTCAATAAGGTAATTAATGAATTAAAATTACTCTAACAATCAACAACACATCAAACTTGCTTCATCGATGAATTAACATGTATTACAACATCATTAATTGTTGTGTCTTTCCTAACTGTGGGATCCCAACAAGTAGATCAATATCTCTCTCGAGTCTATAGAACCATAATCCTAACGTTATTGAACAAATCTCTTCCTAGTTGACAGCCGACTAAGATTGCATTATGAATACAATCCTAAGGTAATATCTAGTTAGATGTAGAACATTTCATAACCCTATCTCTAGGCATCATAAACAATCTCTCTTTATAGCTTAGATTTATCCCAAATGTAGATTTCTCAATCGCATCTTGTGGAAATATGTTCTAATTCTAAGTCATGCACTACCTAAAATTAGAATTCCTTAACATGCTATAAAGATTAGTGAATTCAACAACAATTGGTGTTTAGTCCATGTATATACATGTTAAACACGGCTTCGCAAGCCCTAACTACTACTCATGCATGATGCAAAGGAACAACATAACACAATGAAGGTAAAACTTAAGAGAAAAGGACATGAAAACAACTCTTAATAAAAATGATTCTTTTGAAGATGTTGATCCAATAATCCTTCTGTACACTAGTACAATACACTTTCGTATATCCATAAGATAATGTCTAAAGTTACAAAGATAACAGACATCCAATGATCAAAAGTGGTCTCCAAATGATAATTCTTTTATTTTTTTTTTTTTGTAATGTTTCACATGAGTATTTATATGTATCCTCTATTGGGTACGTTTGATGGGTGAAGATATATGTCAATTGGCCTTCATCCCTCTTTAAAAAGGTGTTTAGATTTGAATAGGCATGAAAATGACCTACAAATAATTGTCATTATGGCTATTACAGAGCCCATTATCTTCTCGTAAATAATTATTCAAGGTAGATCATGCCCATGATGAATGTCATGATGTCCTTGGATCATAAGTCTTCAACTGAAAATGGCTGCATTTAGATCTTCATGTACTTCTCTAGATTGGTTCTCTGATGATCACGATCATGATCTTCACTATGCTTCGTCGATTCCCTTTGAATAATGGCTATATCAAGCTCTTATCAATGTCAGCAGAGATCACTACCTTGGTAACGGCCGTGATATAGGTTGTTATCTCCACTGTGGTCCTCTCATCTTTAACAAATAATAGTCATTTCAGGTGTGATTGCAAGATCCGAGAAGATCGTCATCCATGTCACAGCCTATCGAGGCCTAAGGCTTCTCTATGGTCAAATTTCTCATCTTTTTTTTATGGTCATGCCCGTTACTGCTCCTTCAATAAAAATCTAAGACGATCACTGGCTTCATAATAGGAATGACCATGCCTAGACTATTTTCTTCACTTCAATCCTTGCTCAATTCAATTCAAATGTTGGTGTTTCTCCTTTTTAAACTTGAAATGAATATATTTTCTAATTAAATATCAATTCTCTTAAATTAAGCATGAATTAAATCATTTTCATTTATAACATGGCCCTAATAAGTATGGTACATTGTCCCTATCAAACTTCCCCACACTTAAGCTTTGTTTGCCTTCAAGCAAACAAGCAAATAAAAGAATAAAACATAGTTGACTTAAGGGGTAGGAAAACTATTTGTATGTGATGCATTCTTTTATGATAGATAAGAGTTAATGGATCTCTTATTGACTTTAAAATTTTCATTAATTGACTTTATAATTTATACGTATTATTGTCCTACGTAACTTACTATGACATAACCTTCCATTAATTTTGTTAAAATTTCAAGGCTAATCCAAATAATATAGCCTTTACCTTCATCATTTAAATAGGGATTCACATATTAAAAATCAGACACGAGATCTCCAAGTAAAAGAGAATTAGTTAATGCCATCTCCTTAACATGAATGTATAAAAAACCATCTATCATCCATAAAGTTTATTTCAGTTCAAGTGACAATCCACGCACCTTTAGCCCCTTATATATATATATATATATATATTCAAATGTCCAATTTTTGTGTAACAAGCTTTCAGTCGATAATCCCAGATGCATCATCCAAGTTAACAGATGTTATTCCCCCTTCAATGTATCTCGAGGGCTTTATTGCTTGAGATATGAGACTCTCTAAATGATATCTCTTTTATTAAGTATGTTCCTTGGTCGATTTATCCTAAGCCAGATGACCTTAGGCGACTAGGTTTTAAGGGGACCCCATTGAACCTCCATATCCTTAACTTTTTCTCTTTTCTTTTCTTAAAAAAAAAATAGAAAAAATAAGAGGTTCCAGTTTAGCTTTTGTCATGAAACAAATTAAACTTGCAAGATAATTGAATGAAAAACTATACAATAAGTTAAATTTTAGAGGTTGACTAACTAACTCTTACTTCAAGCCTTATGCTAATCTAACATATAAATTCCTAGTTAAATGACAAATAAGACTACATCATTCGGATTCTACCATGCAATTTTAACATATTAATGAAAGTAAAAAAAGCAAGTAAAGAATTGGGACAACAATCAAAACCAAACACATAGTTACTTGATGTAAAAGATATCAATAAAGACTTTAAAAAATATTGCATCATAAGGGCTTTCTAAAGCATGCTTAATTTAGGAAAGATTTGATAATAAGATATCATAACCATACTCTATATACAAATTCCCTTCCCTACAATTCAAATAGACATTGTCTGTAAACACCGGGAATTTTTCACATTAGTACAAGACTTTATAATAGATTTCATAAACTAGATAATAGATTAATATTTAGATTTTGGATAAATGAAGAATTTAGGAACCAAATAAAGGAATTATTTAACCCTAGTTAATACCGAAAACGAGATCTTGTATCTTGAATAACTAATTCAAGATATGATCTAAAATTTAAACCCGAAAACCTGATATACAAATAGATTTAAATAGAAAATATGAATATAGAGATTAAATGATTGTTTTAGATCCTGATAAAGATTCGAGATTAGAATAACGAGTAGTAATGAATTTATATTTAGACTTAAGCTCTAAATTCGAGATCCCTAGTTAAAATTAAAAGCTACTAATAAGAATCCAATACTGCATAAATAATTATTTATGCTCCTAAACTGAAAACGATGATCCAAAGATAAACCGTTAAGATTTTATATACACAACGAAAATATAAACTGTCAAATAACTCAAAATCTAAACTCCAAATAAATAATCGGATCACGCTATTGTTCTAAACCGAGTTTTCTTAAGCTATTGAGGTCTAAAACAAAAATTGACCTAACGAGCTTAAGAAATCCAAATCAGGGAGATAAAATTATACGAATAAATAATTACGTATATATATAACCCAAATTTGTATTATTTGAAAATCTAAGTATTTTGTATAACCCTATACACATACTTTTGTACAAAAACTTCCAAATATTAACTGATTTATACCCATATACCTCGTTTAATTAACTCAAATCTAAATTAAAATATTAAACTAATATATATATATATATATATGTTCGGCTGATGTTCGGTGGAAATACAAAGAGGAAGAGGAGCCGGATTTTCTTGAACAATAATGCCTTTCTTAGTCAACAAAAGCAACTTCTTCACCAATCAAACAATGCCAAGTCCTCCAAGCATTTATTGGTATGAAAATAACAGCTAAATGAGAAGCAAACCAAAGGCAATTCGGAGGAAAAATGAAGGAGAAAACAGTTGCAACTCACCTTTTCTTCTTCTATATATAGACATTAGATGCTCATTAAGAGAAAACAAACAAATGCCATAAATTCCCACACCTTCCATAACGAAAATACTCTCAAACAACAACCAAAACGAATCAAAAACAGAAAACAAACCGATCAAAAAAACCCAAGCTCGGATCCAAAGAAAAATAGAGCTAAAAACCCTTGAAAACAAGTTTAAAGGTAAGTAGATACGATTCAAAAGATTTTTGTTTAAATATATGGATTGTAACTGACTTATAATCATCTTAGGAACGTAATAAACACAAACACGAGCCTCGGATTGCATCAAACAAGCTTCAACGAGGTAATAATCCAAAACCCTAGCTTTGTTATCTAAAGAATCGAGATCTATAGATATATGTTTTTAAATGTGTTGAAAGTTGTTTTATACTCTTATATAAAGTATATAAACATTTACAAACGGTTTAGTAAGGTTTTTAACGTGTGGAAATCAAAGAAAAAGAATTGAACCGAGGAGGAAGATGATGAACAGTACAACACTGCCTCAAGGCCGGTAGTGTAAACGCTGAACGCCGGCGGCTTACATGGATAAGCCGGCGGCTTATACGTGGCTTACACTGATCAGAGGCTACGTAAAATAATTTTTCACGTAAAAATTGAACATAAGCCGGCTTCCTGGAGATCTACGCTGACGGCGTTGGGCCGGCGTACGTTGAAAGCCGACAGCTTTCAATACCGGTGCACTCGATATGAAATAACTTACAAAATCAAATTTACACCGGCACCTGGGAATGAAGGCCGGCGGCCTTGAGCCGGCTTACAGTCAAAATTTTCCAACAAAAGCTTTTTCGAATCCAAACATAAACTATATGTATTATATATATATATATAAAATATGCCTATTGAGTATATATACATGAGGATGCAAGAATCTATAGATAGTTAGTTTAATACAAATATTTAAGCCTTTTAGATTAATAACTTTTAAAACCCTAGAATTAAGAAAAATATTTAGTATTAATTAAAGTTAGTATTAGTCTAATATTTGTTTTAACAAGATAAATAGGCAAGAATAGAAATTGAAATAAACTGATTTCTTGAGTAATGTGACTTCTAAAAATAACAAAACAATTAGGCGAGATAAAACAGAGAAACACGACTACACTAAGTGTTAATACTTACCAAAATATCAAGTCTAGGACACTAATAACATATAGGAATTTAGTTAACTTGTATTAATGAATACTTTGTCTTAAATAGGTGACTTTGACTCATTAGGGATCTACCAGCGGATTACTACGACTGAGTCAGTATGAGCAGGTGAGTAATTCAGTCATATTGTACTGGTTGTGATTATAAATAGTCAAATATGTAATGCAAGATAATCAAATGAATGTTTGCTGAAGGTATGATTGGATATGAGTGTATGATTGTTAAAAAATCCTTATAAAAGCGATAATGCAATGATTAATGTTGTGGAATAGTGTAATGTTGAGTGTGTGTAATGTATGGTCACCTTGAAATTGATTAAGAATTATTGACTTAACAAAATAATAAGAACACGCATTGCACAAATTGCATTATTGCATATATGGTTGTGACAGCTTGCTACGTGTTAATATTTCGGATCTCTGTTTTCGCTTGGTTGATCTAATGTGTAAGTTCTTCCAAGGTTCTCTTTGGTCTGGCGGTCCTATGAGGAACTAAAAGGCACCGAAGAACGTTGCCCGTAGAATCGCTTTGAAATGATTAATACTTAAGGAGTTTCTAAGGAAGTTGCAGGAGATGGTCAGTTTAATCAACTATATTAAGAGTGATAACTTAAAATGAGAAATTGTTGATGCTCCTGTGTACTTAGTCTCTCCTGGGCAGGTAGGTCATTAAGATTTGGTTCTTCAACCCATTAAAAAGAGGGCGTAAATCTTTTTCCTGTTTGGATTCTAGATCATCCAAACTTGTATCTGTACATGGTTGAGTGCTTGCATTACATGATTTGTTTATGACTCGTGTGATGTATGGTATGTCTGATTATTCACTGAGCTGTGGTTTCGCTCATACTCCTACAGTCTTTTCAGGTTCACTTTACGACCCTGGTTAGTTACATCCAGGAATATGGCCCCGGTAAGAGCTTTGAAGCTAGAAGTCTACAAATCTATTTTAGTTTGATGGTTATGTACTATTAGATTAGATTATTTAGTTGTGTACTACAAAAGAACTATATGGTTTGTAATAGTTTTGTAATATTTATTCAATAAGTCATTTCTCTCATATATTTGTTATTTCTTACTAAGCAACCAAAAAGATCCTGTTGTTTTGAAAACCTGTCATTATCTGAAGGTAATCTAGTGATGGTATTCAAGTGTAACTTGTTTACTACTACTAAGGTACCCTCGGGGCATGACATTGTCCCTTATGTCTAAAGATAGATACAAAACGAAAAAGGAATAAAAATAGAATATAATTTCAAGGAAAGAAAATTGAAACTGCCTTTTTGAAGTTTGAATAACACATCTTTCACAATTCCAATTGAGTTTCCTTCCACCATTCGATTGGCCATCCATTAACTAACACCAAAATAAAGAAAAATAAAGAAAAAGGAGAGAAAAACATAATAAAAATCAAAATGAAAATAAAAACTAGGAGCATCTTAGAGTTATTTGCTCATAAAATAAAAAGTTAAAGAAAGAGATATGCAAAAATTAGTTATATGGATTCCTATCACTGCTACTAGTCTCCTTATAGTCGTCTATCCTTTCATCTTCTTTGCTCCCCTTATCATCATCACCATCATCATCCTCATCAGCATTATCATCATCATCATCAGATCCTGATTTGGATTTAGATCCAAAATCACTTCCATTTGCTTCTTTTTCAGGTGGGGCTTGCCTAGAAGCTTAAATAGCTTTTGGCTGACCAATCGCCCTTCTAATTGTTGAACGATGTTATAGCTACTTCTCCTCTTCTTCGTCAGAGCTCTCCTTTTCTCCACTTTTAGTCTCCTCACCTTCATCTTGGTATGTTAGTGTTGGTGACACTTGATGTTCTTGAGCTGGAGATGAGGTCCTTTCCTAATGAATACTGGGAGCTGCTTGAGAAGAAGGTTCCTCTCTAATGGGGCTGCTTTTGAAGCAAGAAGGAATTGGGACTTTTAATTGGTCAAACACTACTTGAAAGCCCTATTTGATGAGCTGCTTCACACTTTTTTTTTCTCTTCTCTCAAAGTAGTAATCTTTGCTTTTTGTTCACCCATCTCCTTTACTTGTTTGGATATTGTTTGCTCTAATCATCCCAAACTCCCAGTAAAGTAAGCAAAATTGGGAAGTGCATTGCTGGACTAACCCGGTGCTTTAATATCAAAATCTAGGTTTGCCACTTCAGGGATTCCCCATTGGCTAAAATGAGTGGAAGTGAGAGGTCTAGATTCGCCGACTTTATCCTTTAGCTCATATTTTCATGGCCATATCCTTAAGTTCCTCAAAATATAAGTGATAAATGGCCCAAAATATATATCCATCCTAGAGTCGGATGCCTATCCCTGAATCCAAAAGCTAAGACAACTCCAACATTCATAGTGTATGGTTTGATAATGCTACAGAGGGGTAGAATGTCAAACTCAGTTATCACCCTAAGATTGTTCAATTTGGGATTCAATGATCTCACCAGAATATAGTGAAGGATGCAATGGCTCAACATTCTGAAAGAAGACCCTCGAGATTTACAAGGAAGGAAGGAAAAACTCCATGGAAATCTCCATCCAAAAGGCAGTTTGAGTGACATCGCTAGGCATAATGGTAGGCAACTAATGAAACTCTAGGGAATCAATCTTAGCATCTGTATAAATTCCCATGCCTCGTACAAACTTTGTCATGCTCATGTCGTAGTATTTCCATGTGTAAAGAATAAGACATGGTTATGTGTTCTCGAGTATATACTAGAGAATCGAAGTTTGAAGGATGCTATGAATTCTAGAGTTGTCTCCCTAAACATGTCCTCCTTGATACTAAAAAATTTCAGCCAAGGTCCTTTAGGAAGAAGCCTTTCAAAGGCTTTTAGAAGGCTATAATCACCCAATACCTTCTCATTCAAAATCATGTTGCCCATTAGCTTCTTATCCTTAACTAATTGATGGAATTGTTGTCAGTGGTTTTCCTTAAGTTTAGCTGGTGGTCTTATTGTGCTACTATAACTATCCACATTACCCTCAATTGGTGATCGATCTGTATGTAGACGTTTTACCCCCTTTAAGCAATCTCCTTCTTGGATGCCATATAAAAAATAAACATTAGAAATAGGGGAGGTAGAGAATGACAAGGTTAAACCATTATCATTACTAACACGCATGTTCTAAACACATTTCAACTCATGAAAACCTAAGAACAACTAACTTTGATAAAGTTTACCTTTAGTACCAGATTGCCTGCAGTCCTATTCTCACATATGACTGATTTGTATAAAATGAAAAAAAGAAAATCAGGACTATCATCATATGTAACACACTTCACATTACATAAGTTTCATGATTTTGAGTAATAAAAGTTATAAAATCCCAACATGTATAATTAAGTATTTTTTATATGAAATTAAGGTTGTTGATCATTGGAACCCAAATCCTTGTCTAAACATGTTGTGATACTATAAAACTACAAGATATAGCCTCTAAGGTTCTAATCTACCCTTAATTTCAAAAAGCCCCCAATTTCATTAAATCGTTGATCTTGGTGAAATTGGGTTTTTTGATGAAATATGTGAAATCCTAACATGAAACAAGTAATGAAAGCATGTATAAAGGCACATGAACATTCAGAACCAACATCCATTAACATTAACGCATTAATTTACTAAGAATGACAAAACCTTAAAATCTTCATGTTTACTCAAATCACCTAAATCTCTAGAAAAACAATAGTAGAGCAAAGCAATTTGCATTCCTTCTTGCTGTTAATCTTCAAACACTTGTAATTGCAAGAGGAAAACTAAAATGATTAGAGAGTTTGTAGATGTGGGTGTAAGGTACGAGTGATAGAGTGTGAGGTAGGAGAAACAATATGGGTGTCTAATTTGAAATGAAGAGAGCGAAACTAACATCGCGTTTAAATACTGTCGAGTTACGCATGAGATCATGGTTGTACTCGAAAAAATTTCTATTTGATTTCTGAAAAAGATCATGACCATTATATGGCCTGTGATCTATTTTGGAAAAAAAAAAATTATCTAGCTAACTTAGATCACAGCAATATCTAGGCTAGTGATCAATTATGCACAAAAAATGAAAGAATTACTAACCTTGATCATGGCCGTTACCTAGGCCGTGATCCTCTCGGATATTGAAGAATTAACGTAGAGCTCCTAATCACGGTAATTATGATGATGGTGAATGAATCTGAGCATTTTAAGTGCATGTTTTTACCTTCATTATGGTCGTTATTGATTGATACGACCCCTATCACACCCATTATTGATAGGGTGATCTCTCCATTTTGTAATGTTGCTACATCATGAGTGTTATGAGGATGGTTATCTCCTCTGATCATGAATTCCTTCGCTTTTCATAGTTAAGTCAGATTTTCTAACTTACACTTGATCTATCTTCCCAAATTCTTCTTCCTTATCTTAAACTTGCTGTAAATTTTCAGATCTCTACAAAAGAAACAACATTCACTAAATTAAATCATACTAAACTTAGAGTTATACTATAAAACTATCAAAATTACAAACAAGACAAAACAAAAATATTTCAAAAATGAAACTACACATGGGTCGCCTCCCATGAAGTGTTTGTTTAACATCATTAGCTTGACATGAAAATGTTCTAAATGGTTGATTCCACTTCAAGGAGTTTGAACTCCTCCCTTCCTCTCAATCTTCCTGATTTCCGTAATACAATTTAATGTTTGCCCATTGACCTTGAAAACTCCTTTATCCAGATGTTCTACTTCCACTACTCCAGGGAAAAGATTTTCTTTACAATGAAAGGCCTCGAACATCTCGATTTAAGCTTTCCTAAGAATAATCTAAGTCTCGAATCATACAACAGCATGGAATCTCCTTCTCTAAATTTGTCACGTCCTGGAGGGTATTATAAACGTGGCAGTCCGCTGCATATAATACTAAAGCTAATAAATGATAACCTTAGTCACGCAAGAGCTTTATTATCACGTGTAAGGCGTGCTTCCAAGATAGTAGGAGACTCAAAGAGGTATTACGTTTAAGCAAGTAATAAAAGCATGCAAGGATATATAGAGATAACATGTAATATTCATTAAGTTCAAATTCTTATGACTTCTTAGGGGCATTCCCCTATTCTTAAAGTCTTACTATTCTAAACCAACTAAATAACATACATGGATGTAACAAAAGCCTACAATAGAGATTTTACTTAGAAGTCTACACAAAAAACTAAAATATGTAAATTTCTTCCAAAAGTTCCTAGTGATTTTGACTCACACCTAACAAATAGGGCTCCTTGGTGCCAACCACAAGTAAGCAAACTAAAACAAAAAGTTATAGGCGTATAAGCAAAACTAGCTTAGTGAGATAGCTCCCTTCTTCAAAACTTTTCCATAAAATCATACAAGTAATTTAGACAAGCATATGAGTATGCAACAATCATATGAGTAATCAAAATATACAAGGTTAACCAGAAACCATGTGCAGCAAGGATTTACGCCCTCCATGTCGGGGGTTAAGTAGTTATCAGCCCATTCGACCATCAATGTTTGCAGACTTACTAGCTCCTAGTTGCATATGTAGACTTCCCGGCTACTACTAGCCACCACTACAACTCCTCATTTCCCCACACAAAGAATGGTAGCGAAATACAAATGTCACGCCCCATAAGGTACTCTAAATGTAACAGTCCGCCACATGCCATACAAAACTCTCGAATTACCACCTTAGTCCTTCGAGGGATTCGTATAGATGTAAGGCGTACCTTTACGACAATAGAATATAAGTCCGAATGGAGATAAAAGTTTAACTTGGCATACATTAGTAGTAGGATATAACTCATGATTCAAAATAAATATTACATTTACTAAGGGGCATTCCCCCGCAAAATATTTAGTAGCCTTATATAGTCATCCAAAATCTTAAAAGTTTCCTATGGAAGTCTAAACAGTAATTCCAACTTCTAGGGGAAACTCCTGGTTCTTGTACCTGTGCGGTCGAGTGTCGCTGTCTAAGCCATATATTCGGTAGCTGAAAAAGGAAGGAACTGTAGGGACGTAAGCTAACTAGCTTAGTGAGTGAAATCTCCCACAACAACATTCATGTCGCAACAATTCAAGCAAGTGATTAAACAAGCAAGTGAATGCACCAAACACATGAGAACAACATACATATGACTAGCCGGAAATCATATGTGGATGGACTTGTGCCCTCCATCCCGAGTTAGCAGATTAACGAATACTGCGGTATTAACTTTATGCCATTTATGGTTCACGAATAACCAACAATTATTTCGTTTTTGGATCATGATTAACCAATAATTAATTTCGTTTATGGATCACGATTAACCAATAATTAATTTCGGTTATGGATCACGATTAACTAACCAATGCTAATGCTCCTTCCCATTATGATATGCATATATCTGAATTTGGAATTAGTCCGAATAGTTGATTAAGTCATTTTATTCAGGCGATCAAACAATTTCTCAAACAATACATCCTAACTAACTACACAACCAGAATTTATCACTCGGTTTTGATATTCTTATCTTTAGTTCTCATATCATCATCAACATACAATTTCCCATTATTCCCCATCATGCATATTCATTTCTCTTGACCTACACTGTAGTGCACTAATTTACCAAGCACATACAATAAATGAATTTAGGAAGAGAAAACTCACTCTGCCATGGGATCGCCGATCTCTTAGTAGTAGTAATCCGATGGTAAAGACTCGACGTCCTTGGGTTCACCTAATCACAAAAGAAATACCCTAATAAGTATTCTACCATCTAAGAATACCAAACCTCTAAGACAACTTAGTGAAAACTCATTCTTAAGTTGATTCTCTTAAGGAAAATGCATTTTATACTTAGAACTTTAGGTATTTACTTTATCTATACCCCAAAGACTTTATTTATTTAAGAAAATACCATTTTTGAGGTTGGAAAACTAGTGTTTTCTAACCACCTATTGAGTATTATGAATTTTCCTTACAAGAACTTTCAACTCAAAATTTCTATTTGACTTCATCTCTTGTTTTAAATATTTTCCTTGGTATAAAAACTCATTTAAACTCATGAAAATTATCATCAAACATCATTTATCACCTATAGGCTTCATTTTTCTTGTAAAATACATGTTATAGAGTTGATAAAAGGGTTTTTAAGCTAGGTTTTCCATGTCATCCGAATTTACCCTATTTCATTTCTTGAAAGGAGTTTTCCTTTTTGGTTTCCTTGACTATCTACCTAGAGATCTATATACTAGCAAGCTTATATACTCAAGACAAAGGTCTTGATGAGTATTAGTGCACAAAAACTCAAAATAGAGATGGGGTCTTAAATGCCTACATGAATATAGATGGTAAAATGATAGATATATCATCTTAAATGCTTAAATAGGTTTTGAAAACATAAAAACTAAATTTTTATGAGAGGTCTTTTGTTTAAAACAACTTTTAGATGGATGATCATGAAGCTCATGGCATGAAAGCTTGTTTAAATGCTAGATTTACTCTTGTGATGGTTTGGTATCTTGTATTAGTGTTTTCTTGTCCCTAGCAAGAGCTCATGGGGATCT